>WUAM01000344.1:1539346-1559725 GCA_024336885.1 Actenoides hombroni
CTCTCATCCTATCACAGGGCACCACTGAAAAGAGACTGGCCCCTTCTACTTGACACCCACCCTTCAGATATTTGTGAACATTAATAAGATCTTCTCTCAGTCATCTCTTGTCCAGGCTAAACAGTGCCAGGGCTCTCAGCCTTTCCTCATAAGAAAGAAAGTTATCTAATTCTTCAGACTGTTTTCAGATGTGTATAATATGCAAAAAGATGTCTTTCAAAACAGTATATGAATACTACTAATAATGATATTAGGACATTTTTATTAATTGAAGAATGTTACCATATATAGCTAAAATGCTGAAACTACAATGAGAAAGGTCAAGTCAAATAAAAAATACAATCTGATTGGTCCATCATCTATCATTCTCCATACTTGCAAATAGATAAAATTTTTAGTATATATTTTGAGTAATTTCATTATGGCTATTTTTAGTTGGAGCTACTGAGTCAAACAAACAAAAAATCCAGAATTTCAGTTTAAACTCCTAGCCTGTAGAAGTCCCAGTGAGTTCCCCACATTGTGAGTTTTAGTCTGGAAGAGCAATAGTATGGAAATTGCTTACCTCCTCTGCCCATATGACATGGAAGAAAGAAAAAAAAAAGAAAAAAAGGAGAAAGTTTGTGTAATAATTTCCAATTTTTGGGTCTCTCCAGAACAATAACATTTGAAATATAAAATCAGTCACTTCTCAGTAAAATGTTTGTTGTCTTCAGGGAAAACTATAGCCTTTTGTAGGTAACCATAAGAGTTACAAAAGTGAATGCGCTACCTTTCTGTAACTTGAAAACTGTGCAGTTGCACTATTTGTGCAAATAGTATATGACTTCCTTTCTCTTTTGCAAATGTACTATAGCACCCTCATGTAAATAAGGTATATACAAATAGAATACTAACATGGATTCAGCATTCTTTTGTAAATTCCTTTATTGTGACATAAATTACATAAATAAGTAGCATTTTTTATTATAAAAATGAATGGGGATATAATAAATCATTTGACTTCATGCTTAACAGTTTGATTTTTTGTTTTTAGCATGATATTAAGTCAAAATCTGTAATTAAAATTTTGTAAACTGCTTTAAATGGGTTTTGTATTATTTATAGGGACAAGTGAGTATTGAGCAAGAATGCAGATGAGCAAAGATGTCATAACTTAGAAGCACAGTGCAGTAATACTAGTATAAGCAGTCTCAGTAAGAGCCTTGTTATATTATAATCTTACATCTTTGCCTTCTGCAAATTCAAATTTTCTTATTCTTTCTGTTTCATTCCTACTAGTGGTAGGATAAGCATTGTACACAGGATTAAGGAATGTTTGCTACTTTAGCTCTTACTAGATCAGAGTGAAATAAAATTGGAGTAAAAGCACAGTCATGTCATTATTAATGTTGATACAATCACAGTGATTTTTCAAATTTACATTTTAGTTGTCCTTTACAGATCAGGATTTTTTTTTTCTCCATGAAAAAGTTTTACAGCTCAAAACTTGTTATGCTTGGCTATTTAACAGAGGAAAGAAAAAAAAAAGTTAAAAAATGACAGTTTTTATTTTAAATTATATTTCATTAAATATCATTCATGTAAAAGGAGAACTGGCAAATTTTTTGGCCAGTTTTAATGAGTTTAGTTAATCTGTTTTGCAACATACAAAGTGCTTTTAACAAACACATTTGGTGTCTTTGTAGTTTCAGATCTCAAATTAGATAAAAGAGGACTGTGAAGCAGTCAGAAAGATACATTAAGGAATTCTTTTTCTTTGTTTCACGTACCTTAAACAGTTGAAATCTAGGAAGATTCTTTTCAGACTATCCTATTTTCGTATATGAACAAACAAAAATATTTATTTTTTTTCACCTTGGACAAAGGATAGTTTTGCATAATACATAAAAGGATATCTTTTCCCAGTACCAGAGAGGGAGAGTGTAACACATGGACAACTCAGAGCTGCAGAAGGACATTCCAGAACTACCTTTAAACTAAGTAGGTCACATGCTGTAAACCCAGACCAAGTAGAGCTTTCATTTTTGCAGGCAGTGCCACAAGAGTTGTGCAATTATGCTGCTGTTTAATAAAGAGTATGGCTTCTTTGTACAATACGTACTCTCTGGGAAGGTGGGGAAGAGGTCCTGTAATAAAAGAAGTGTGCAGAGTCAGTCAGTCAAGGGCCATTGGAAGATGAGGTACACACTGTGAGTGTACCAGTAATTGACATCTTGTGGCTACCCCCATTGTAATCCAATTAAACTTCATTGAATTCCAACAGGGGAAAGCGGTAGGGGCGCGGATCCTCACTGCCATACTACCATAGGCCATCCTACTTACAGGCACTGGAAACCAATTAAAAACTTACTTATCCAAAATAGCACACTTAATGAACATACTGTCTGAAGAGGACTATAATTATCTTCTTCTCATTGTGGGCCTGAGCAGGCGTTAGTACAGTCTCAGGGAGAAACACGTGAACTATCCCAAGAAAGTTAAATTAATATTCTCCAAAAAATAACTGGACATATTTATGTTTGGTTTTTTTGTTGTTTTTTTTTTTTTTCCCACCGCTACCCACCTGTTTCTGTCAAAGTTATTAAGACTGCTCTGCTTAGGAGGTAGATGAAGACATTGTTTTCTCTGAAACACACACCTCAGAACTGGTTGGGCAATGAGCTGGCAAGGATTTTTGAAAAAGTTTGGCTGAAAGTTACACATTCCATCCCCCAAACTCTCTACAAATTTAATTGTATTGAATTGATTTGAACCCTCCACAGATTTTGTTCAAGGGAATGACTTTGCCATTTCATGGATGAAATGTAACGAAATGTCATGAATATGTAGAGATTAACAGCAGCACTGAAGACAGCTTAGATACAAAAGTCAGTTATTTATATGTCTTTAACTGTATTGTGTTACTCTGAGGGATACGTCCTGTTTTCAAACTGACTTACCAGAAAAATGATCATGCACATGCATGTACACACATACATATGGCAAAGAATAAAATCTTTCTCTCTTCAATCTGGGTCTTGAAAACATTTATCCCAGCCCTTGATTCTAGCCAGGATATTGGTATTGAATTCCTGCTTCACAAAAAGAGCTATGAGATATTTCAGTGGCTACATGCAATCCAAACCCTCATTTTTATACTGCTAAGAGGTTTCCTGTAGCACAGTCTTCTGAGGCAGCAAATAAGTGTGTGCTGCTGACATCAGTGTTGAATTGTATCTATTTCCATTTTGCTCAAGCATTTTCTTTAGTAGCGTCCAAGAGCTGATGTCATTCCTGTATCACTCCCATAAGGAAAAAACAGGATGGACATTTTAGTAGGCTGGATGGTAAATTTCCGTCTTGCTGTCAAAGGAATTTTGTTTCTCTTTTTATCTTTCATTGCTTTTTGAAGAAGGGAAAGTTTCCATAATTTCTTCCCTTGGCTTCCTTTAATTTGACAAGAAGATGCCAAGACGTCCAAAATATGTTTGTATTAACCTTGCTCATCATCTCCCAGTTCTTTATGTCTGTTTTAAAGTCAAAGATAATGACGAATTCATTGCACAGAGAGGCCTATCTCTATCGCAGGTCACAGCCCACACTCGTCAAATGTCTTATTTGTAATGTCACTGGTATAGGACTATATCTCTAAGTCAGTCTTCCTTCTTTCTCTTTCCTCTTGGCAATCTTTCTCCTGTGAACACAAAGGACTATAGGTACATTCAAAAACCAAACTAAATCTATCCCAAGCTTGTTAACCTTAGTGTTTATACCTGACAGTATTTCTGAAGGTGCAAGATATTTAAAGTTACCTCCTGTGCTGATTTTGTAGTGGTTTTCTCCATTGTATAAATTACATGTGTAACTTGGATATTTCCACTATGCACTTGGATATTTCCACTCATCAGTAATATTGATGTAAAGGATCTGAGTTACCAATGTTTTATCTCCTTTAATGTGACTTTTGAAACACAGACTTGCAAATTCACATCTGAAGAGTAATGGAAAAGGAAAGCATTCATGCCTGTTTGCTGCACAAATTCAAAAAGCCTTCATAAATACCCTTACATGACATATCTGTTTTTTCTTAGTGATGGGGAATAGTTTTATTTTTAAGCATATACCTTTTTGACTTGCATATAAATGAACTGTAAAAAAAAGACAACCTAGTTCTATGGTTTCTTTTAGGAGCAAATCCAGCCTTAAGGCTGATACGTATTATAAATAAAAGAGGGGGGTTTATTGTCATTTTTTGTTGATATATGCATGTTTTTACTGTTTTGAAATTAACATTGCAAATATCGAGATGATTTCTATAACAAAGTAGACCATTAATTTATTTTCGTCATGCCTCAATAATTTGATTATGTATGTGGTGTTGTTCAAATTAAAGCTCTAATTTTTAGAAGAGTATAATTTAAAAACAGTGATTCTGCTGGGAAACTTTCAAATTCCTCTCAAAGGATTACACGTGATACACGTAATGATTGAAAAATACTGTATTTACCTCTTGAGTAAAGAATCAGTTTGCACAGATTTTTATTTTAATAAGTATTACTGCACGCAGTTTCCAAGACGTAACTGTTTTCAGCATGGATGAGACAGGTTTTCATCCATATTTATTACATGGGTTTGGTTAATTATGTATAGATGTCTGTATATATCTATATCTATGCGTGACATATACATATAGCTTTTAGATTTAAGATAATCTTCCAGTTTCTTCCAGTGGATTAGGCCTGTACTTATTACTGCATCAACATGTAAATTCAGAATGTCTTCTTGCTGTCAATTTGTATGGTGGCCCAGGCATTCTAAGAGGCTTTATGGGAAGTCTAAAATAAATCCAAAATACTTGTTCTATTTCTTAGAAATTAAATTACTGTCTTTTGAGAGTCACATGCCATATTTAGCATTAGATGGGTGACCACAGCATTTCATTGTTGAGAGTCTGTAGTGCACACTGCTTTCCTAAACTGAACAGTTTTGGTGGCTGTAGTAAGTATGCATAACATGTAATCCTTTTGCTCATTAAGAAACTCATCACATTCAATGGGAATCCTGTGCACACAGTGACACAACTATATGAATTCAACTTTACATTGGAAATATTGTCAAGCAGCCCCATAATTTACACAGTATTGTAACTGCTATAGGTGGCTGGCAGGATAATGGTGTTGATTTACCTTTTCAGCAATGATAGTTTAGGCCTATTTCTTTACTAAAAACAAGTTTTATGTTGACTGTGTAGCAACAAAAGACGACAGTATCTAAGTTAGAAAACACCAATATGTATGCAATCCTGTGTTATGAGTTCTGAAGAAATTAGAGTAAGAAATATGTTCTGGCTGCCCCTGCTAGCCTCTTCAGATTATTTTCTCAGCTGATTCTCTTCTGTTTGACCCATTCTAACGAATATACATCTATTATTTCACTAAAAAAATATTGAGACTTGTGGATCTACAGAGTCCTCAAAACCTTCAGATGCCACTTACATCTATAAACTTAGATGATCAAGGTGGAATTGTCTGATTCTTCTAGTTTCTCTTGGCTCCTGTGGCCTTCATTGTTGGGATCATCATAAAGGTGTACAAGTGTTAAGCGTGCAAGGCATTAAATATTTTTATACGAGGATATGCTTACCTTGGAATGACAAGAGTCCTGCCTCTGAATTTTTTTCAAAATATAATTAAATTGAATCTAGCACAAGTAAAACTATGGTGGTTTTGGTTTGGGTTTTGGTTTGGTTGCGGTTTGTGTTTGTTTGTTTTGTTCTGTGGTTTTTTTTGGGTTTGGGTTTTTTTTTTTCTTTGCTTGTTTTGTTTTGTTTTCCCCTAGGAAGACAGCTTTGAAAGAACTTCATATATTATAATTATGGGAATTGCACCAAACCTTAGCAGTATTGGCTTCTGCCAAAAGCTCATGAACTATGGCAGAAACTTTGGCTATGGTAATAATGATGTGAAGCACTCCTGCTACACCATTACTAAGAAGGATGTGTCAGAGTAAAAACCTTAAGTCTCTGAAATCAGAGCAAGATGCTGTTGGTTGTACAGATCTCCTAGAGGTCATGTACTAATGTTGTGCAAATAATCCATGATACCTAGTATAGCTCTTTTTTCTTGGTATCCTGAAACAAATTCAGATTAGTCCTTTGTGTGCTTATCAAGAGAATTACCTTACCTCATAAGAGTGATAGTATGGAAAGCAAAAAGTGGAAATTTGCATTTTGTGTGTAGTGCCAGAGGGAATGAAGTGTGGTCTGTGGACAGATGTGCAGTTAGTATGAGATGAGTAAATGGTTATTTATGATACTGTTGGAAACATTGGGGAGCATTAGAAGTGCCTATGCTGGATGATGGATGGATGAGTAGGGTTTCTGGCTTCAACCTGAGTCTTTAAGAATACGGTCATAGGAGGCTGAGTTTAGATTTGTTGTGGAGTAGGTGATATATTACACCTACACATTTGAAGTTTCTCAGAAAGACTGATTAAGTATGAGTATCTACTTTACTTCTAGTGCCTAGTTCTGCAAATGTTTTCTGTTTGCTGACATTTTGTGATGAATGCAAAGGAGATATGTTGGGTAAAATTCTGGTCTCATTAAACCTGATTGAAAATTTTTAATGACAGCTGGGGTTAAAAATTCGGTATTTTATCAAGACTTACAGTCTTTGTTCTTTATCAGACTTCCTTGCAACGTATTTTTTGCAAGTAAATCATAACTTTTACGAAAATACTTGGGTATTTCTGAAAACTTGGCAATAGCTAGGACTCTCACCGAATCTGGGGCTACAGTTTCATTCTTTCAGTCTTTCAGAGGCTGAGCTCCAAAGCCCTGCACAGTATGGTAGCTTTAATCGGGGTAGTTCAGGGATAGAGGCCATTGAATAATCTACAACTCAGAAAGTCAGGTTTACATCTAACGGCCCTTATGTCAAAGATATTTTGAATTACAATGTAATAATGTGAATAAGGAGCTAATAATTATTTTCAGTTGGGTATGGTCCATTTGCTGTTGGGATATTAAATATGGCTTCAGTATAAATATTTAAAGGTCGAATTGTAAAAAACAGCATAGCAACTATGAAAATGTGAAAAAAAATATTTGTTTAATTAGGAATAAGCCCCTACTTTTAAATACTTAGGGGTGCCATGGTATAAAAACTATGTGATTATTGCCACTGAAAAGTTTAATTACATATCTTTCCGCTGTGCCTGCTTTTGTGGATTGCTAGAGGAGACCGGGAAAGGCGCAGGATGCCTAATGATCTCCTCAGAGCTATATTTTTCTCCCTGCTTTGTAATGTAAATGGCTAGTTTGAAAACCACCACGGATCCATGCGCTCCATCCCCGAGCATCCTTTCTGTTTTTAACAAGAGATCACCTGACCGCCACCTAAAGCTGCCCCTGTTACTGGAAAATCTCGGCAGGCTCTGCAGGGCTGGGGAAGGTGGTGGCTGCCGGGGGCCGGCGGCGGAGCCCGGAGCTCCGTCGGCCCCGGGGGTGGGGACAGGAGCGGGAGCGCCGGGAGTGCCGCTGCTCCAGCCCCGGGGAGGAGGGAAAACAAAAGAGCTCAGCTGCAGTTTTCTGTTGCTGTGTCTGGCTTAAGCAGAAGATTCTAGACATTCGTGCCGAAAAATCAAAGCACAGCTGAGACTACATCTACCGGGAAGATATTTTTCTGCCCCCAGAATGGGCTGGATCGGTACAGGTGGTTTGCAGATCATGCGAAGACAGACGGGCTGAGAGCCATGGAAAGGTGGGAGAAGACTCTGCCTCTTTCGTGCTTTTTTTTTTTTTTTTGGTTCCTCTTTCTCTCTTGATTAGTAAAGCAGTATAGCTGGGACCTGAGATGGGTCAGTTAAAGAGATTCGATGGGTTTTAATCCCAGGAAACAAAATCAGAATTAGAGGCACTACTGTGTTCAGCCAGATGTTGAATCCAAACTTGGGCTGAGTCAGACTTGCTTTGCGCGATTCTTGTGTTGCTTTTGATGTTGTCTTTGTTTAGAATAGTTCCTGGAGGAAACGCCGTGCTGTAAGACGAACTGCATGCTGCTTTCACAAATTGTCAGATGACTGTTCAGATGCTGTTAGGATTTTGTCAGGGAAACTGCAAATGAAGGCTTTGATTATGATGTTAATGGAAATAAAAAGAGCTGTTGACTTTGAATTTTTGTGATGCAGGCATGCTTAGAAGTTAGCTGTGATTGTTGTTGTACATTGTCTGAATCGTAACAATGGGCAGTTCAAGTAGAGCAAGTTTGAATGGTATTTCTTCAGGAATTCCAAATGCATTTCACTCTTATATCTTTGGCTTTTCACTGAAGGCAAAGAATGTCTTTTTTTCTGGGTTTTGGGTTTTTTTTTTTGAGGAAAAAGCCAACAGAATTTTTAAAAAGATTGAAAGAGAGAAGCATTAACATTTTTATTTGAATGGTTGTTGTTAACACTAGCATGCCTAAACATCTAAACCAAATCCCAGCAATTTCTCATTTCTCTTGCTGGGCAGATGCATGTCTTTTGTTCCTGTAAAATTTTCCCTGCCTTTTTAGAACAAAAGCCATTTGCTTTTTTTTCCCCCTTTTTTTTTTATTTTTTAATGGAAGCTGAAGAGTTATATAGAAATTAGCAATTTTGTACAGGTTAATGCTCTGCTTCATTCTGAAGTAAACTGCCTTAAGGTATTGGGAGGAAAGAGGGGGGGCAAACAGGGGGGAGGCTTAACCCATGTCCAAGAAATACTGAATTCAGATGGATTTAAATCATACAGAGAAGCATACAATTATCTGTAGCTGGATTTCAGCTGCACGTCATGCAAAATCTGCAGACCATAGCAGGGAGATTCTTAGCAACCAATAAATCAGATTTGTAATGGGCCTTTAAAATTTGTCTGTGAGGGGTGACTGCCTGGGTCCCCTTTGGCCAAATTAAGATGCAGTCTGACATTACAGGAGCATCTGTGTGCTGACATTTTCTTGTGAACCTAGTGAAAAATGGCTCCATATCTCTTCTTCAGTCCCCAAAAGATGGTTTCTGAATAGCCATGCATTTTTCCCCTGTATTGTTGTTTCTTCTAATCACCGTTCTCTCTAATAATGTCTGACTGGCTTGTTTTGCTTTGCTTGCTTTGACTGTTTGGCTAGCTGAGGGGCTATAGTGGGCAGCGGTTGTTTTACCTGAAATCAGAACCTCATGCCAATACTATGCAAACCCCCCAAAAAACCCCAAACAAACAAAACCAACAAAATGTTTGTTGCAAATGAGTTGTGTAAATAGTGCTAATAAAGCAGCTTCTGCCTGGACTGCTGGAATTAGGTAAGTGGGTTGAAAAACATGTCTTAGATAATGTACCACCCACCATACAGGTGAAAAAGAAATGCCAGCAGTAGTGAGTGCAGCTGACAGGTAAAACAGAAAATCCTCAAAACAGGCACAAGAATAACTTGGCCAGAAACATACCTATTGATACAAGTGTTTGTTTATCCAAGGGACAAGTTTACAGACATTCAGATACTACAGCACGAGGAGGGGAGGAAGAAGGAGGAAGTCAATCCTGTAATTGTACTACAAGTGTGCTTGTTGGAAAGAGCCTCCTCGTACGGAATGGCCATTCAGTTTGACTCTGCAGCTCGACCCTATT
The DNA here is from genome assembly GCA_024336885.1 of Actenoides hombroni. Lineage (NCBI taxonomy): Eukaryota > Metazoa > Chordata > Aves > Coraciiformes > Alcedinidae > Actenoides > Actenoides hombroni. Next base: position 1,548,975 of record WUAM01000344.1, read on the forward strand.
CCTCTCTTCATTCCTCAGCAGAACTTGCAGCTCAGGGCTGGGAGAAGCTTCTGTCTGTGCATGTGTGGGGTGAGCTCAGGGGAATGAGGAAGGGGCCCATGTTTCTCTGTGGTGACCTGTGCCAGGTGATTCCTGGGGTGGCAGGGAAGTTCACTCTGATGGAAACCACTTCTTCAAATGTTCCCTGAGATAAGGTGGCTACATAGCACAAAAGTAGGGCAAGTAGGAGGCAGAAGGATAGCTGTGAGTAGTATGGATCCTCTCCAGAAAATGTGGCTGGTGTTATTTTTGTGACTGCTTAATAGTGCCTATGGAGGCTTTTGAAAAATCACTGTATTTACTGGACTCCTGTACTTTCTCTCCAATTTCAGGTAATAGTTTCTATGTATTACAAATACGATTTTCAGCAGGAAGAGAGTAACTTTAAAAGCTTCCCTCATAGAAAACAAATGGTATAAATATTATGCCACTTACCCGTTGCAAAAGGCATTACATTTTAGTCAGCGCTTAGAAAGCATGTTGTCTGGAGTACTTATGAAACCCCCAAATGTTACTTGTCAGAGTTGTTACAGTCTTTTTAGATTAATTTTCACAGACCTAAATGCTTGGAGTTATGGTATAGAATTCCACTACCACTGGAGAGGAGTGAAAATGGAACTTTTACACCACATACAGATTCCATTACTGCTATTGTGCAGGTAGATAATTTGACAGTAGCAAACAATTTGCTTTGTGGAAAGTGTCACAATTGCACTGTGGGAATGTGAAAAAGAAAACAAACATCTTGCAAACCATCAGACAAGCAGCAATGTCAATGGGAGATATTAGAAATAAATAGAGTCAAAATGCTTTGAGTGACAGAAAGATTCCGGATGCTTAATTCACATTGACCATAGTTATAAAACAAAGGAATGCAGCTGCAGTTTTAGAAGCGAAATCAAATCAGGCTGATTTCCAGATGTGTATGTACATAATCAGAAAGAATGGGAGTCTAATACTGAACAGGATCAAAATAGAATTCAGAACTTAAGTGGACGTATTCAGAGAAACTAGACTGAAGATTCACCACAGGCAGAAAAGTTTCTAGGAGAAATGAAATGAACAAACTTAACCCAAATGACACACACACATCCACCTAACGTCAATGTCTATTGTTGTGTGACTGTTAAGTACAACGTCATTTAAAATGGGCTTTAGCAGTGAAATTCTGATTTTAAATATCAATCAAGACTGTTGAAATTTGTTCTCATTAAAAAAAAAGAAAACTGCCCAGGGGCTTTCTTTGCAAATACAGGTTTTCTCAGGGTGCAGCACTGACACATTGGACTTTGTAGAGGAGGAGAGGAAAACAAAAGACAGACTAAAATGGTGCCGCTTTGAAAATTTCTCACCATCACTTTCTGTGAGCTGTGTAAATACATCCTATGGTTAAACATAATACTCAGGATCGTGTTCTTGTTGTGATGTAAATAAAAAATATCAAGAATTAAAGACATTAGTGTATACTAACATTAAAAAAGACTCTTAACACAGAGTACTGAAGTCTGAGAAAATTATATTTATGTTGAAGCAGTCCAAGTAGCGATTGTCAGTGTTCCAGCTGACAGACTCAGCAAACAGCCCACCTATTTCCCATTTCAGCAGCAAATGCCTGTACAGAAACCGTCATGCTCTCACTGCAAAATAAACTTAAGAACATTAAAAGCCATGTAGCTTTCCTAGTTGCCCTAACACAATCAGTTTAAATCAAGTTTGTTGTAAATGATATCACTATAACAAAGCTGTTCGTAGCTCATAAAGTCAAGAGAAGAGTATGGTCAGCAGAATTTACTTTTTAAAAAAAATAAGAATATCCCAGATAATCCTCTGGCATTGCTCCCACACGGGCATAGTCCATTCCAGACCAACGTGTCTTCGATTCTAGCACCAGAGAAAAAATTCGGAGACATATCTCTTTTGTTGTGACAGTTTTCTGCCTATACTATACTGTAGAATAAAGAGGAAGCTGATTCTTGTGGTGACCTTTGGTGTTTATATACAGAGCATACCCATGTATTGGCAACTGTCCATTATTTTGTAGAAAATGAAACATCATTGCTAGGGTTAGTTGAAAACTGTACTGTCTGGGTTTGCTTTCTCTGAGCATGGAAGGTTAGGTTAACTTTTTTTCAGCTGAAGAAAGAAAACCACTCTCATATGGAAAGATGCAAGATATTTCTCACCTGACCTTGCCATCTGTTCCCTATCACCCTTCTAATTTCTTTGGTTTTCATCTCACAGTTTGGTTTGGGTTTTTTTTCTGGACCCTCCACAAAGTTCCTTATTTATCTAAACCTTCTTTGTCTTGACTTTGCCAACCATCTATGACTTTCCCCTCCTGCCCCAGATCCATGTTTTGGGACAGTGAGAAATACTTCATGCCACCTGGCCCTTCTTTGGTTCAGGTGAAGTCAGAATTTCATGGTGGGGAAGTACAAGTTGTACAGAGGTGCATATGCAGATGCCAACAGAGTGAGATACTCTCAATCTCCTCAATCTCCCTACTACGAACAGGAAATTATTTTTCATCCCAATATTAGTTAAATCTACCATGAAGAATTGAGCCAATATTCCCATGATTAAAACTGCTGAAGGAAGAAGTGAGAGCTGGTGGCTTCCTCAGGATGCTTTGATCATCTGAATCTGTATCCTGAATACCTATATCATCATATGAAGAGTCCTAAAGGAGAGTGGGGTTTAGGGCACAGCTCTGCCTCTGATGAAGTTGGTGCCAAGTTTCACTCTAGAGATGAGACGAGAACATTTAGTAGAGAAGAGAAAGCTGGTCTTGCAGAGGACCTCAGGTTAAATATATTTTAGTGCCTTTTTGTCAAAGAAAACAAGCAAATAGGATTGACAATGGGTATTCACTGAACCTCTTAAACCCCCTAACTGTTATGACTTATAAAAATAAGAACCAAAAAAAAGTGCCTGGGAAAAATTCTTTAATCTGAAGGTATTAGGAGTTAAGTCTTTATAGCCATGACAATCCCCATTGACAGAAATGCTCATAACCCAGAGGTGATGGAATACAAATGGGCATGGATGTGGGAAGCATTGCCATAGACAGCACATCACAATAAAAACTCTCTTTCTCAGTTATACTTTCCTTTCCAGTCAAATAAATAAATTGCAGTGATGTACAGTGTGAAAAATTATTGCAGCTAGAGTGCTTTTCTGATGACAGAGATGACATGTTATAAAAGCCTGTCCTAGATAATATAAAGTAAAGATTGCTGGAAGTTAGTAAAGATTTAGGAACTCTTGGGATGTGGATTGATTCAAGCATACTAATTGGATATGGATTGCTTCACTCCCAACTTGGTCATCTGCTGAGAAACCTCCTCTGATGGGAGCACAGAGCCATGGAACTCCTGTGCCGCATGTTCTCTCCATCTCATTCCACTCCCAAGGTCCTGTCTTAAATCTTCAGGAACACTGAAGAGATTGGCCAAAGTTGTTGGCATGACTGTAGCCATCTCTATGAACCATGACAGCAGAAGCCATGATGAGTCCAGAAGGTGACAGTAGTCAGAGTGAAACATTGGTGAGAAGAGCCTCTGCAGGGACAGGACATTCAAGGCAGAGTTCCCTTTCATCCAAAATTTTTTCACCTTCAGAGTTAGCTTCTTGACAGAAGCTCCAAAAGGTAACTTGGCACCACACTGTAATGCTGTGCGGTCAGATACAATGCAGGAGCTTGTACTTTAGCGATGCTGTAATCCCTGAAGAGGAGTGAGGAACAGTGCCTGTCTTGCTAATTAAAGTTCCCCATCACGTGGCTGGGATTAAGTGCATCTGAAAGCACAGTTTAAATACGACACCAGCTTTCTGAAGTACTCCGCAAATCCTGAACATCTGAGGAGGTTTGCAGAAGACTGGATAAAGGAGCTTGGTCAATTCATACTTGCTCACTGTCTGTGATGGGGACAGCTGGGAACACATGTGCCTCTGTCTTCAGAGCTCTGCAGCTCCTGAATGACAGAAGACGACACTCTTGTCTAGGTGTTTCTTTTTCAGAACTTGCAATAGAAAGAAGTTCTAGGAAAGAGAAGTGAATAGTTTGTGGAAATGTGGATATCTTTGCATCATTTGCTTTGTCCTGCATCCCAGAGATCCAGAAATCTTTATGGGATGGCTGGTAGCTATCCCTTACAAAGCAGTAAGAAGTCTGTGCTGCACAAAAGGAAGAGCTAATTCAAAACTTTCCTAGCTGTTGCATTGCTGAATTTTAAAACCTGGAATAACTGAGGGCACACTCTGTTCCCATCACCTCTCATTGTGTCCTCACAGCCATTAAATACTGCTGTCAAACCAGCTGCAGTGACATAACCATCCTAAAACATCTGCTTGTATGCCTATTGGAAAGTACTTCTGAAAAAGGAGTGTGCTGATAGGGAGCTCTTTATTGTGTTGTTTTTTCTTCTGCAGTTTCAGCTGGTGCTGTATATTATCCTTTACAACCTTCACCCATTGGGAGCTAGGACACTGTAATTATGTTCCCTGTCCATGGAAGTTACTGCCTATTACTGTGTGAAATATGTGCTCTGCTCGGGATTCAAAACTAAATTGTGGAAGCATGTTTACTTCTGCTTTCATACCAACTAAATAATGGCAGTGTTAATTTACAGTAGTAAACGCTTTCTGCCCCTTACAGGGTAGAACCTGTATAAAAATACCTTGCCGATATGTAAAGAAGTCCTATTCCCAGTTCTGGTAGTTCACTTCCACAAATAATTGTGTCGTTCCTTTTGCTAAAAGCCGTAGAGGTTCACTCACTCATAAGTGAAAATAAACCGGGAGCCTGAGACATAGAAGGTACATGATTATTTTTATACAGAGGTAGCTTCAAGTCATCTCTGTAGAGACAGTCAAGATCTTACTGCTCTTCCAAAAAAGTTGCCTTAATTGTTCATTGTTCTTGAATTTGTATGTGGACTGGTCTTTAAGTACCTAGACCTAGTTCTCACAAGGATTCAGTAGCACAGGAGAAAACAAAAGTTGGGTTTTCTAGCTCTTGTAGTTCCTACTTTTGTGGTCTCATGCACAGGACCATTACATTCTGTGAGGTTTCACCACTTTCTGACTAAAAAAAATTGTAGCCTAGTTTTATCTTGTTCTGTTCTCTCCTGAAGTTCAGAGGAAGTGAAATATGGTGGGTACCTCGCACACTATTTCATTAGAATAAAGTATGCATGCTGTCTGTTGTGTTCAGAAGAATGTTCCCAAGAAAGCTCTCTATGGCATATTTGTGATAACAAGCAGGAAAGAAAGAAAAGGAGAGACAGCACAAAAAAATATAGCTGCTTTGGTATAATCTGCTAGCTCAGCATTACAATACTTGATCCTAGCGTACTTCCTGTGCCAACTCTTGGCGATAGCCACAGCAGTGCCTGTATCTGCCCTAAAACAAAGATAATATTTTTTTGTGTTATATACCTCCAGGAAAAAATGTGCAGATCATCCTTGTCAGGGACACAGTGCAGTGACTAGCTCTGTAACATTTTCATGTCCTGCTCATTTCTTAGTCCCACTTTCAGTTGAATAGGGAAGTCCCCTGTGCCTCCATGCTCTCTCATGGGACTGACCCTGGCTTTTAAGAGGTACTGAGGTTCTCAGTTTGTCTCTGTTCATAGCAAGTGCATGAGACCGTGAGTGATTATTGCCAGAAATGTTGGTGCGCCAGGCCCACCAGCTCAGGTGTGGTAGCTTTTGAAGGTGGAGGACACATTCTTGCACTCCTACGACACATTACTTTATACTCTACTGTGTGTTTTTGATAGTCACTTCTGTGTATAAATTTTAGTATATTTCTATTATCCACTGTGATAGGAATATGTGATCAGACACCTGACCAGTAAATACAAGAATTATTGTCAAAATATTATAAATGTTTGATATGAAATTTGCTTCCCCAGCTAGAGTCGCAGCAGGGTGTGTGGCCCAGCATCCTGATTTTCACGCTGGCCAGTAGTGGACACCCTGGGAAAAGTAGAAGCACCAGGGCAGTATAAGGTGTTACTTTTCTTTGTACTTTCCAGTTTCCAATATAAAGTTGCCAAGGTACTATCATGTTTTCCAAGTGAAGTGACATTCTTCTTTTAAAGCATGAATTGATGTTTATGTGGCCACACAATGCAGAAGGAATGTCATTTCTAGCATTGGTCCTATGAATACATGCTCACTGGTGTGTATGTAACCAGACCTTTGCACCTTAGTAGAGTGTGACCTAGTCATGGAGGAAAATTAGTTTGTTATGCCTTCACCTGAGCTTGCTGCTGCCTTGGTGGTGGGCCTCATATCTTCAAGCACATCAGATCTTCCTGTCATCATTAGAAATACTTTAAAACTTTAGAAGTCAAAAGCTTTGAGGTTTGGCTACCACAGCATATAAATCTGAAAATGTATTTCATTTGTGATAAACACATTTTTATGCACATGAGTCATGCCTGGCAAAGGCAAAGTGCTGTAATCCGGAGGGGGGGGAATCAGAAGAAACATTTTGCTAGGAAGTTATTATCAAAAAAATCTATGTTTCACATAGAATGTACTTTCTCTGCTTGGATCATAGCAGTACTCCTGCAAATCACCTGTTCTCTATTACAGGAATCTTTATCCCTCATTTTTGCAGGCACACTTTTGAAATGTCAGTTCATCTTATTAGTGTGCATATGATTTTGGTTTGCCTATTTTCTCATCCTTGCTAGGGTTCTCCCACCTTTACCCAAAGATGTGAGGGGAAATTGTATTGAAATAGATAGATGCTGATGAACAAATGCTTTCTTGTCTTTGAATGCAGTACATTTGTCTCTAAGAGACAGCTTCTGCTTTTCTTTAGAATTACTGACCCTCTCTGAAAATGGCTATCCTTGAGTCTTAGCTTGAACCCTTCACACTGAGAGAGAGAATTTGCCAGTGTCTACAAAGGACTGTGACTGAATGTCACTGCATCAGAGAGGTCAATGGGAGAGAACGCATTTAACAAGCTGTGAGTGAGGGGCACGGAGGAGGATGGAGCACAGAGAGGAGCAGAGAGCTTGGATAAAGCTCTTAGAAGGAAAAGAAATCTAGGAATTTATGGAGGAATAATATAGGGAGAGCAACCAAAAAAAGCCACAAAAACTACAAAAACCCCACAACAACAACAACAACAAAACAAAGAGAACTGAAAAAGAAAAAATATATGCAAGCTCAGGAATCCTCATGTGCATACTCAAGCTGTCATAGTAAAGAATGGAATCATAGGATGGTTTGAGTTGGAAGGGACCTTAAAGATCATCTAGTTCCAACCGCACTGCCATGGGCAGGGGCACTTTCCACTAGACCAGGTTTCTCAAAGTCCCATCCCACCTGGCCTTGAACACTTCCAGGGACGGGGCATCCACCATCTCTCTAGGCAACCTGTTCCAGTGTCTCGCCACACTCATAGTGAAGAGCTTCTTCCCTACATCTCACCAAAATCTACCCTTTTTCAGTTTAAAGCCATTATCCCTTCACCTATCACTACATGACCTTATAAAAAGTCACAGCTTTCTTGTAGGGCCCCTTTAGTTACTGGAAGGACACTAATAGAATGTTATCTGTACTGCCTCATGTCATTCCTATGCTCCAAGTCATGTAAAATTGCTTGTTGCCTTTTCTAGCCCTATAACACATAATTTTCACTTCCAAGATGCTCCTGGATATACTTGAGAGGGGAAAAAGTATCTTGCTACTTCCTGAATAACAGGCAGGAAAGGCACCCAGAAATTCAATGATTTACTATTTCAAGACTACAAAGTTAGTCTCTTCTTCAGGCTGAACAACCTCAGCTCCCTTAGCCTGTCCTCATAGCAAAGGTGTTTCATCCCTCTGATAATTTTTGTGGCCACCTCTGGACCTGCTCCAACAGGTCCATGTCTTTTCTGTGCTGAGGACTCCAGAGATAGATAAAGTGCTCCAGGTGAGGTCTCATCAGGTGACCGCACCACACAGCTTGGTGTCACCAGCAAACTCGCCCACCAAGTGGTCCATCCATTAAACCCATGTCTCTCCAATTTAGAGATAAGGATGATGTGCAGGACAGTGTCAAGTACTTCACACAAGTCCTGTTAGATGATGTCAGTTGCCCTTCCCTTATCCACCAACACTGTAATGCAATTGTAGAAGGTCACCAAATTTGTCAGGAATGATTTGCCCTTGGTGAAGTCATGTTGGCTGTTGCCATCTCCTCCTTCTTTTCCATGTGCCCTGGCATACTGTCCACAAGAATCCACTCCATGATCTTGCTGGGCACAGAGGTGAGTCTGACTACCCTGTAGTTCCCTGGGTGTTTCTTTTTCCCCTTTTTAAAAACCAGAGTTATGTTTCTCTTATTAGAATATAAACCTTACAGCGTTTCCGTCACTTCTCCATGGAAATAAAACAATTACCATGAAACTATTCTATTTTATTCTTCAGAGAAATTATTTTAAACCAGTTCCCCATTGTGGGAAGACATGACATCAGAAACAGTGTCTCGCACAAGCCCTTCTTCATGGTTACTGTTTATCTCAAAAGGTGCAAAAGCGGCCATCCAGATGCCACCATGCTACCCTAACAGAAATGGATAGTTTTGCCTTATGGGAGCTGAGGGGTAGGGAGAAAAATGCCTTTGAAAGGAACAGAAAAGTAGCTGTAAGCTGTATTGTGTCCTTTGGTCTGCAGGAGAGTGAAACCAGTGTTGAAGTTTCCTTCCTTCCAAGGGCTCTTGCTGTGGCAAAGGGTCTTCTGCATGCTGGTGAACCACCGGCTGTTGAGGGAGGAGGGTATGGGAAGCTGAAGGTGGAGAGGCCCAATCTTTGTTGCTTCTACTCAGCATCCTTCCTTGTGAGAAAAGGCAGAGAGGAAACAGTGTGAGAGAAATGGTCCATAATCCCTGCTGCTTCATGGCATATTATTATGTGAGAGTAAGAGATATCAGTGTGCTTTTTGATTGAAAGTCACCTTCTAGCACTTTGTCATTCAGGTTCTTTGAAACTCAGCCTGAACAAAACCTGCCTGAATAAAGCTCTGAAACATGTGTTTTATCTTAAAGTCCCTGAAGAAGAAGCATCTTCACTCCTGAAACATGACGAATCTTTATTACAAGTCATATTCTGATCTCAGGCACAGCAGTACAAATCTGCTGTTTCTCACTCAAAATCAGTGGTATTATCCTAGTGGTAGAAGGTAGCAGGTTCACCCCTTCCTCCCAAGCAGAGGGATGAATTCGTTCTGTGTTGTTGGCACTGTAAACTTCTCCTGTCGTAGTGCTGGCACTTACTTTGATCCAGATGATTAGAATTAAGCATTGCCTTCCTTTTGCAATTATACTAAATTAAGTTAAATCATTATGTTTTCAACCTTCTGTTACACTGTGGAAAATTCACTTTAGATAAAACTCACCCTTTTATTCTACTTTAAAATCCTGTGCTCAGGAGTGTCTCCCAGAACATGGAAATGCATATTAAAAACTTGCAGAGCTAGTTGTCCCCTTAACAGTGCTACCGGCTTTTTTCAGTTTGCACAGTTAGAGGTGCAGTAACTTTCAGGAGGGTGCAAAGTGTTTTGTCAATCTGGATTGATGATTAAATTGCTGGGTTTACCAGAGGAAAGGTGTAGATGGTGTTAATGAGGAGTCAGTGTTGGAGTTTCTATGAAAGGGAATGTTGAGGATAGCAACAGGTGGGACTGTAGGGCAAGGAGAGTGAGAAGGAGCCCGTGTATCAGGAAGCTGATAGTGCAGCTCTCAGAAACCCCTTCAGCCAGCATGTTGCAGAGGTGCTGACCTGATCACATCTCACAGATGCAGGCAGCCTTGCAAAAGGCGAAGAATGAATATGCACAAGAGAGGTGAATAATTTTATTTGCTTAGACACTATCCTTATGCATCCCAGGTGGTGGTGTCAAACTGAGAGGATATTCCAGGAAATAATCATGAGAGTCCATTCCTAGTACCATTAGTCCTAATCCTCTCATCATCCTTATTTTTTTACTGTAATACCGTACACTATTTATAATGAAAGTTGCTCCCTATTTCCTGGTCCTTCTAGATGCTTCCTTTTCCCCTCATTAAGACCACTAATAACCTATTATTTATTGTCTATAATGCAACAGATTCTACAGGTCTTAATCAGTATCATTTGTGCACATTTTTAAAGAGAAATTCAGTGTCTGCCTTGAAGGGGCTGTGAACATACAGTTCTGCATTTGACATGTTCTGCAGCTGTGCAAATGGTTTCTACTGTTCAGGATTCTCAGCATGAAAGCAGGTTGTTCAAGGGTTATTTTTTAGAAGTATAAACCATGAAGTATTAAAGCATTTAAAAGGACATATCCATCTATAATGGAAAGAGAAACACTAAGAGGTTCATATTTGATTATAGTTTCCAGTTCATTGTTTGTATAGTAAGGACTAAAACCAAAAACTTTCTGCATATTAGAGACAAAAAATTAAATTATTTGACAATTTCCTGTTAAGGAGAAGCAAAATAGTGACCACCCATCAAAATAACCAAAGTCCTAACCCTATGTCATAGAATCACAGAATCATAGAATCATAGAATGGTAGGGGTTGAAAGGGACCTCTGGAGATCATGGAGTCCAACCCCACTACCAGAGTAGGAACACCCAGGGCAGGCCACACAGGAACAGATCCAGGTGGGTCTTGAAAGTCTCCAGAGGAGGAGACTCCACAACCTCTCTGGGCAGCC
>WUAM01000344.1:1559825-1613362 GCA_024336885.1 Actenoides hombroni
GCTGGTCTTAGCAGTGAAGACTGAAGCAAAGAAGGCATTCAGTAACTCTGCCTTCTCTGCATCCTCTGTCACCAGGTGTCCTACATCATTTAGCAGTGGGCCCACATTTTCCCTTTTCTTCCTTTTACCATTGATGTATTTGAAGAAGCCCTTCCTTTTCTCCTTTACTTCCTTGGCCAGAGTTAATTCCAAGAGGGCCTTGGCCTTCCTTGTTTCATCCCTACAAACACTGACAGCGTTCCTGTAATTCTCCCAAGAGATCAGTCCCTTTTTCCACATGTTGTGAACTTCATTTTCGTATTGAACTGCATTGTCATGTCTCTTCTTTTTAATTAGAATACCTGTGCCATTTTTTCAAAAGTGTAGAACTGGTAGAGAGGTCTGGGCCATTGAATTCCATCCCCCTGTAATCATGGGAACCCTATCATATAATGTCTTGCATAAACATACCAGTTTTGCTACACTAAATGCGTGGAGCACCAGCTATGTTCTCATCTGTTATCAGTGTTTTTCATTGATTTCTGTGCTGTGCTCTGTTCACCAATTAACTAGGCATAGCACCTCCACTGACCTGAATACAGACACTTTGCAGAATAATCTCTCTTCCAGGAGCCAGATTTACTGCTTTATAGTCTTCCACCTGTCTAGCTGCATTGTGATCATATTTTCTCTTTACTGAATTCTTTTCCTTTTCATTTGTTGTTTTAAAGTCATAGCCATAATATATTAAGCAATGGGGAATTTTTAGATGGATCGATCAATACAGAGGTGTATGATTTCTAATATATGTTTAAAAAGTAAATTTAATTTAGCAAGTGTTTCACAATAGAGGTTGGTTTGACTTTGATTGCCGAAGTACACACTCAGTTTGTGTCAAACAAATCTAATTTGGTAATGTAAACAAGAATCACTCTTGGCGCTTGAATCAAGGCATGTACCACGGAAAAGAGTAGATTGTTAAGCTGTTAAAAATGCTTGACGGTGAGACTGCCATTATGCCAAGTACTCTTCTGAACTCTTGGTTGTATCTGTGGTGCTGATGGATCAGTAAAACAACCCTCATGTATAAACATGATTGCTGTATTTACTGCACTCTCCATTCTGCATGTATGACATTTCATTAGGGGTAGCCCCTTTAACTGTGATGTTTGCTGTGTTCTTCATTAAGTCTCATGTGTTTTTAACTTAAAAGGGGTTATGTCATAACCCTTTGATCACATTATGGTTTTTTTTTATTTTTGTGCTTCCACTTTTCAACATTATCTTAAATTGATCTTCCTGTGACCTTGGTTGATCCAGACTTTCATTGAAGGATTTTCATATAAATTAATCAAGGCCATTTCTTCTATACTGTTTTGTTGTCGGGATCTCAAAAAGTCCATAGTCGAGAACTAAAATGAATGTTTCATGAGACTATTAGAATAGTCTCTTGAGTATTAGAAAATAGCAATGAAGAAAGAATTTTTTTTTATAGAGCACCCAGCTCCTCATATTAATAATCATCCTTTGATCTCCTTCTGGAGCTGACAAGATAGGAAGCAAATTGTTAATTTTCAGGGATCTTTTCCTTAAAAAAAAAAAGGGGGAGAGAGATAATTGCAAAAGCATGTTTTACATTCATGTGGGACTTGCCCAGTTAAAGATCCAGACAGGCAGAAAACAAAAGCTGGAGTTCTAACAGTAGTTTAGGTGTGCCGACAGAATCCTACGGGGGTGGGGGGGTGAAGAAAAGAAAAAGGGGGAAAAAAAAAAAGAAACAACTTCCTGTTCTTAGAATTGCAGTTTGTGTCATAAATTGTGCAGCATAAACAAACTGTGCCATATAGGTGAGGTAGCTTTTTTTTTTTTTTTTTTTTTCCTGGTGTAGTGTATTTTATTTGTTTCTTTAAAATAGTGTTCCTTTAACCGTTAAGAGCTGCTGTGACTCTGGGCTGTTACATCTCTAGACCCTTCTGTCAAGGAGAATTCAAACCACTTGTCGGTTTACAGACAGCGTTGCCTGCAGAGAAATTAGAGACTGAACTCAGTAGTGAAGTGCTAACTTTTAGCTATATTCACAAGAGTCTCTCAACTCTGAGATGTCACTTGAGAAAATGCCACGTTCCCAAATGCTTTGAGATTCTGCTTTTGAAGTGACAAGGGGAGAGTGAAAGAAGGGAGAGTGGGCTAAAATAAAGTACAAGAGAAGCAAGAAATAGCCACATAGGGACAACTGGGTGCTCTAGCCTTTGATGAAAGAGGTGATCAATTTAGAATTCATATATAAAAGCTGCTGCCAAGCTTTTATGGCCACAGTACTGAAGACAATCAAAGTGAAAATCCATGTATTCCACATTTGGTTGGAGAAGATGCATAGCTTCTTGAAACTCTTTTTTTTTTTCTTTTTTTTTTTTTTTACCTGCAAGACATACTGTATGAAGAAATGACTGAGGGATGTAAGAAGTATTACAGTGACCAGTAAATTCATAATGAGAAAAACATTTTCACCTAAGAATTTCAAAACAGTCTATCTTGGTAAACTCTGTAAAAGCTGCCATTTTGGTAAACACCCACAAGAAATTTCTGGGAGATTTCTATATCTGACATTAGAGATATAAACTAAAAAAGCAGTTTACTCTTCTCACAGGTAACATGATGTAGGAGGAGTGTGTACCATACTTTTCAGGCCGTGTAGCTTACTGTCCAGCAGACCAGGACCTTGACATCTCAAAGAGAGTTACTCCTCTGCCGTCGTCATGTAAAACAGGTCATGCCTAGCCCTGCACAGTTGTTCTCCCAATAACATGTTGCACCCTCTGGATTCACCTGAACTATCTTTTATTGGCAAAGGGGGGTCTGTGTGTGTTAATGTTCACAACACTGACATTCCAGGAATGAGTTAGTTTTGTTTCAGAACAATCCACAGCGAAGAAATGTGATTAAATGAGAAGAAACCAAAAGATAGGTATCCAAGGATTATACACCTACATTCATGAGTGCTGATTCAAAATTGACAGAGATGAAAGAGGTAGAAAATCACTTCAAGAGAAGTGTTAGGACCTGTGACACAGCTTGTTGTAAATGGAGAAATCATGAAGAAAAATGTTGCCCATTTGTTTAGTAAATAAGAAGGGGATTGACATAGTAGGTAGCTGAGTAATTGCTAAAGGAAGGATATTATTATTTTTTCCCATTAACCTGTTGATGGTGTTAGTGCAGTAACCAAATATGAAAAGAGAATGTTATCGTAAAAACAAAATCTGTAAAGGTCAATAAGCAACTGGAGGAACGAGTAGAAATTGCTCCTGCTGTTGATAGGCATTTCTAAACAAGCTGAAATCACAAAAATCCATCAGCTTGCTTAACTATAAACAGTGTCAAGTGAAACAAGGCTCAATCCAAAAAGAAGATGGCAGTCACTGGGCTGGCTCAGCTTGTTCTTACTGTTGTTTTATGTAGAAAGTTTGCTCTCATTAAGATTCATACAGTTAATGAAAAAAGGCATACTTGGGAGTTTGAGAAAGACACTCTTATTTTAACTGTAATCTACATTAACATAAAGCTTTTTGTGTTTACACTGTGAAAGTGCTGACACAAGCTGGGAGTCACTCATAAAGCAAGTTTATTTTTCATATACATCAAGTGCAAAATGCACAAAAAAGCTTACAAAAGAGGGAAGCATATCAGACAGACAGGAAAAGATTTCAAAATACATTTCATTAGCCTAAAAAAGATGCTGGTTTTCATATGATTTTATTTTTTTTTTAAAGCACTTACCTGTAGCCTGTGACTGAAATTGTATAATTCTAGAAATACATCTTTTCAGATTCATTGGGAAATGTCCAATATTTCAGCTCGAACCTTTCATATAACCTTGGCTAGAGGTTTTACTTAAGGCTAAAGCTTCTCATGAAGTATTAAGGCTGTCCCAGCGTTTCCCATTTCATTTTTTCAACCATGCAGTTGAAGAAATGAAAGTACTAATCCTTCTCAGCATGGCTTTTAGTTCCAGGCAGAACAGGAGATCACAGAGCAGTTGGGCTCTCAGATTGCATCATGCCTGGAAGCTGCATCGTGCGTTGCCGTGGCAACGGCATACAACAGTTTCTCCCAGCTGTACCACCTGGACTGAATAGCAGCTCCCAATAGGTGATACAGGTTGAGCAGAACATCCGATTTTTGAGGTTTTATAACCATGTTTAGTAGAGGTGAGTTGTGAAAGTCAGTATGTGTGTATGTGTCCTGTGTAGTTATATCAGTAAAAATCTAAGTTAGCATGTATTCACATAAGCTCTGTATAGCAATAAATCTCACCAGCTCTCCATACAAATAGGTTATGCTCTCCTTAGTGCATCCACCTAAATCTGGGAATTATACTGATCTCAGATATACCACTACGGACACAGAGATTCATGTTTGTGGCAAATTCAGTTTTTTGAGAGAAGTCCTTTGTATTGTCTCCCTCAGAGATGTGACTAGGCTGTGCTCTGTTGGGCTGAGCAAGCTGTGGCTTGGCTTTTTGGAGGCAAAGACAGCGCTGCAGACTGGACTGGGATTGAGACAAATTCTGGGTTTGTTTGGGTTTCTTTTAGATAGTGGTCTAATCTATAATTGTACCTAAGTCTCTAATGCCTTTGATCTTTATCTCATGAAATACAGATATTAATAATGATACCAGTTCTTCTATACAACATGCTTAAAAATTAAATAGGTGAATATGCATTTCTACAAAGTGACCAGATTTGTATTAGTAATAATAAGAATTACAGCTTCTTATAGGTAAGATTTGTTGGCTGTCTTACATATAAACTGGTAAGCACATTTTTAAGGGCTTGTCGCTGAATATTCTAGTCACATCTTATTTTTGTCTACAGTTTTCATGAGAATGATGCCACTTCTGTCAGGTGCATAGCAAGTTCTGTAAATATCCACATTTGGGTGTGCGGTGGTAGGGAGAAGAGAGCTTACTTACAACAAGATTGCGCTCACATTTCACATATCTTAGCTTTTTCTACATTGGAAATTATTGGAAAAGATGCGTAAGGTGAAAGAGAAAGATTACACTTCTCAAATATGCTCATCTTACAAGACTTGCTCTCCATTTTTATTCAGAGTCTCTTTGACTCATGCTAACCTGGTGACAGAAATCATCTCTTCATAGGGAAGAAAAAACTACAGCAATATTACTCTAAAACCGATGAAAGGTTTGTTTAAACACTGGGAGAATAATCAGCTCACCTTAGAATCATCTCTCTTGTTGATGATCACAGTGTTATCTCAGTTTGGGAGAATGAACGGTGCTGATGTGTCTAGTACTTTATATAACTGCAGATACCATGTATTTAAAAAGCAACACATCAAAGTGATTTAATGCATTAATTGGATAAAAGAAAAAACAAGCAAGTCTCTAAATGAAGGAGACTTAATAAAGCTGGCAGATCTTTTGCAAATAGAGAAGTATTCTCTTTGTATTTTACAGGTTTTTTCTGAAAGGGAATTTTTTTCTTTGATTTAGCCTTGATTAAATGTTTCAGGGGTAAAAAATCCAATTATGTCTAAACTCAGAAGAGAACTTAAATCTAATTGATGTATCTGAATTCATATGCAAAGCAAGGAATTACCTAACATATGTCTGTAAAGCACTGTACCAAGGTGTTCATTTCCTTTCAGCATCTTTCTTCTTTCATGATACTGCCCTCAAAAATTTAAATCAAAATAACCAAATCTGGTATCTCAAATGTACTGATTGCTTTTCAGTCTGTCTAAAGAGTTCAAACTGTGTGCTGGATTAGTGGATCAGAATTCTCTAGCACTCTTTCCCTGACTCCAATTAACTTGTTTTGTGACGTTGGGGAAAGTCATTGGGCATTTTTGTCTGTATATCAGTAATACTGTGGATAACGATGATCATTTAGGGCTATTCTTTTAAAATGCATTTCTGTTTATACATGGTCTTGCTAGTCTTTTCAAACCCCAAATCTTTAACTTAATGTTACTTTTTATGTTGCACATTAATACAGATACCAACAGTAAGAAACCAGTGAGATAGTAGTAAGTTTGCCATTAAGGAAAGGCTTTGCCTCGTAAGGAAAGAACATACTTTGGCCCTCTCATTTGAGAAAGGAGTTATTTTCCCTTTTTCTTATAAGCTAGAAGGTGAACTTCTCTCAAAGCTGAGGAAGATTTAGAACTACATCAGCTAACCTGGTGTATTTTATTGGCAGTATTCATTTACTTTCTTCATGCTGTGATAGCTGGCATGAATAGTTTGCAAAAAGAAGCAATAATACAATGAGAGAGAGTTACAAAGAACATTGGGAGAAATGTAACCATTTTATTTTCCTCTAAAATGTAATTTAGTTTTTCCAACAAGCAATAAAGCACAGGTCTTTAGGATGGTAAGTGGAGGTATGTATATGTCCCAGCTGGACATTTATCTGGACTGTATATTTACCAACTGGAGTGACATTGTAATGGTATTGATATCTGTTGAAAAAGTTCAGCAAAGAAAAATTAAATGATGTGTGCTAAAATAGTTGAAAATGGTATTTCCTCCTGGTTTTTAAATTTGGATGTATAGTCAAACTTCAGGCAGGTCTGAATTTTCTGCCCCGTGGATTAACTGTGCAACAGCAAAAGAGACACTGAGATAGGTCTTTATAAAGCCAAATCGTGCCTAGCAAGATTTTCCTTAGCTGCAGTGTGCCATGAATCCAGTGAACCCCTTCGCAGGGCTAGTCCAGAGCTGGGGTACTCTGGAACAGCAGTGGCCAGTGGCTAGGGAGGTCCCCACCTGGCCCAGTGCAGTGCCTTTGCACCACCGTGGCATGACCAGGGGCGTGGAGATTGCTGTGCAGTGATACCCCTGTGACTGGGCGCAGCCTCAGAGCAGGCTCCTGTAGGGCTGCTTATGTCTATGCACCCAAAAGGACATCTGGTGATGCTTGGTTCCCAGCTAGGTCAGACTCGGTGATGCACCAGGAGAAGACTGATGCATTTACGTCCCTGAGGTGATAAATGAAAGCAGTTGTGAAAAGCCACAGTGGGTGGTTTTGCACCTCCCTTCCAGCCTCAGCTACAACATATATATCCACCAGACACAAACA
Source organism: Actenoides hombroni (assembly GCA_024336885.1). Classification (NCBI taxonomy): domain Eukaryota; kingdom Metazoa; phylum Chordata; class Aves; order Coraciiformes; family Alcedinidae; genus Actenoides; species Actenoides hombroni. The sequence goes on from WUAM01000344.1 coordinate 1,566,911, forward strand.
TCAGTGTTACTTCTCAGTCTTGGCTGATGCTACCAGTACACTATATATTTACAGTAGTCTTGTAAATACAGGTAGTTCAGAGGCAGTGTACAAAGGGTATAGCAAAGGCTCTGGGCACCTTTCCTTTGACATTTTGAGCTGTGGATGAAGCCTTCTCTGCTCAAAGAATTTTTTTATGTGAGGTCTGTTCAGCGCTCAGTTTAGCATGGAAAAGTGAAAATATGCTACTTTTTTACTTGTATCAGGTTTACACAAAGCTGTAAAGTGGATAAGCTTAAGAATAATTTGAGCAGTTATTTCTAAGGTACTTAATTAGAACTGAGTTAAATGAGGACAAACTGTGAGTGTTAAGACTTCAGAGTGACTGTTCCACTTAACCGCTTAATCGCTTTTCCATAAACCTTATTTCAATTAATATAACTACTTCTATTGATTTTAGGGTCATATTGCTGGGGTGTCAGATGTGAAAGATGTACACTAGTGTGTACTCCTCTTACCTTTGTGTTTACAAATGCATTTGGAACTGCATAAAAGAGGATACAAGTGTATAGATAAGGCATAGGACCTTCCTGTTCAGCTCATTGTTCTGACAAATACATCCTCAAATATCTCAGATAACGGTCAAATAAACAAACCAGAAGCAGACCTAAGCATGACAAAATTAAATAGATTTGGGGGATTAGCTTTATTTGCACCACTGTTAACTTCAGCCATTCAGCTTTTGTTCTTGAATGATGTAAGTCAACTTTTCAGCTGTTAGAGGCCCTTTTATCAGCTTTGCCAGTGACATGAATGTGCTTCTCAAAGGAAATGCATTTTAGTCTGTGGCTTACTCAACACTTCAGAGAATAAAAGGGAAGCATATAAACTGTGAAATGAATTATACAGAGTGACTGTTAATTCCCTATCTGATATAACTGGAATTTAGTCAATGGAAATGATACAGGGATGAGAAAAGTTTTTGCAGTATGACGGCTGTGATTGAAAGTAGCTAAATATTGAAATGTTTGAAAAATATTTATGAACCTTGATTCAATCAGAGTATATTTAAATATTGTGGTCGGATGAGGTATATATTTTCTTAGTACCTGATGACTTTACTGACTTTAAGTCTTGTACCAGTAGTAAAATTATATCAGCCCATTCAGTTATAGAGCACATTATGTCATCTTTACGTGTAGCAGTTTGCCTGTGTAGATTGTACAAAAATTTGTTTCAGGTACTTTAAAGGAACAGCACCCCGTGAATTAGAGCATTCTCTCCTTTCTAGAGGTCTTTGCCAATGTACTGTATGAGTGTGAACTGATGAACTTTTTTGACTTAATTTCACTTTTTCTGTAACCTCTGGTAGCCATTGCATCGTTGTAGTAGGCAAATGAGATTGTTGTGTCCGTTAAGAAACGGATCACAATTGAGAAAATATAATTCTGTCCCCTTGGAAATCAGTGGTGAAGTTCCAGATGATTTCTGCAGTGTCAGAGTTTGCATATTCCTACACGTGCAAAACAAGACCAGCAGAAGCTGGATGGTCAGTTAATTTTAACAATACCCAGGAGCATTTAACAATACCCAGAAGCAGTCATGCTTTGCATATACCTAACATCTGTTGTCCAGAGAATTGCTTTTCCCATCAGGAACCAGGCAGGGCTTAGCCTCTGTGAGGTTCTTAAGTGTTAGTCTTAAGCTATGTTTATGGGGATAAACTGAGGCACAGAAGTATCCAGAAACACTGATCAGGCAGGTCAGGGACTCAGCTGCACTACAGACCCAGGTTTCTGTTCTCACCAGTAAACATAAACTCTTTTTTTTAATAGTTTCTGTACAGCTCAAGAACTGTAACAGAAACCAGGAAAAACACTGTCTCTTCCCACTGATTTTCAAGCTTGCTGCTAATTGAGACATAACACTAACTCTGTAATGCCGATGTATGTGACAACTCACACCCATTTACTGTCTATTAGTGTTATTCTTCTGGCTTTATAAACTAAATCTGGCATTGCATTTTACAGCTTGGGAAAAGATCCTATGAGGAACAAAGCACTAGGATGCAGTCTGAAGTGTCTAGTGATTAATACCAGCCACCATCTCCATTCTCAAAAGTGCCTGGATTGCTGTTTGACAGGAGCCTATTTGTTAAGAGAAGGAAAAGGTCTGTTTTAAAAGAGAATGTCTTGGTAGGATACCTATTAAAATAACAATTACAGCAGTTCTGGGGGAACCCTGGAAACATTTTGTTTGTCTTCTACCCACCCTGTACAAAAATCTTGTGCAGATAATGATGTCTTGAGTTTATTAAGGGGACTCTTCCGAGGCTGACAGACAAGAAACCTCAACTTTCCTAAAAACAAACAAGCCAACCCTACAATTTTTTTCTCATATAAAAACACTACAGTGATAGCCAACATTTCAAAGACTAGGCATTTAAAACTTTGGGCAAGAAGGGAATCACTCGAAGCATTGTTCGTGAGCCAGAGCATCCCTTCATTTCTAGGGATGCTGCTTCGAGTTAGGTAGCAATTTAGAATACATCCGTACTGCAGAGATAAGTCAGCGTATCGCTACAGTGCTGCCTCTAACCAAACATGCACAAAATTCCCTGGTTTGAGTGTGCTGGCACTTGAAACCTGCGCTTGCTGGCTCATCATCAGAGCAATGCTGCTGCAGTGAGATCAACTCTGGCTGGTCACCGTGCCGCACTAACATGGGGCTGCAGCAGGGAGAACCAGGTGCTCAGCCTTCCCTCCTTGTTGCTCCCAAAAGCTCCCAGGCTGACTTTGAGGTCTCTGGTTGCTTATTCCTGTGTTCTGGTGTAGAAATTTCCTTCAACTTTCATAAATAGTCAATAATTTTTGGCCCCACTCTGTTCTTGTAATATTTATATACTACTTCTAGAAAACATTTCCATCCTGCTGACAGGTGCCTGCAAGGCAGCTCCAATCCACAGCACTGGTCTGGTCCCAGTGATCAGGGTCCTTCTTTCCTCTCTGTGAAGCCTGCTAAGTCAGATAGTCCCATGCTCAGGGATCCACGTGAGGCCCTGCTGCAGTTTGCTGCTATCTGAAATTAATGTTCAAACCTGACAACATATTTGGGGACCTGTCTCTAGAGCTAAAACAAAAACTTCCTGGGCATTTTGTCTTCAAAGCTAGCTGGAAAAAAAGGCAACAACAAACCTCACAAAAATTTCTGTATTAACCATCAGCTTTGACAAAGAGAAGACTCCTAATGCAACACTTCTAGAATATATGTTCTTTATAGGAAGCTGAACCTGTACCCAAAGCTCCTGTGTCTGACTCATGGAAGCTGGATCAGGAGTAGACAGTAGCACTCACCTCCTCAGCCCACCTGTAAAAAACTGTTGAGGAAGGAAGAAACTAGAAAGATTAGGAAAAAAAGGTAGAGAATGGGAAAGAGGCATGTTTCTTAAAGGCAGGACAGTATGAGAGCATAGAAAGGTCAACACTGCCTGTCTCTTAATTTAATGCACCGAGGGCTGCTTCACGCTGGAGGGGAGGCTTTCCGTGCAGTGTCGGTTTACATTCAACCAAGGGAAGAAGGATTACCATCTCCTTTCCAGCAATGTGGAAAGGAGGCCACCATCCCACTCATCTGCAAGTATGTGGAAACAGTGAGGGAAATTAAGCTCACAACCAGCTCAGACTGTTTCATGTGTGCAAGGCAGAGATGATGATATCCAAAGCAAACAGTACCTCCAACACATTGGCTTCAGTGGCTCCAATAGACTGCGGCGAGGCTCAAATCAGCACTAAATGATGGCATTTTGGCAGGTTTTCAAACATTCAGGGGATAAAATGGCTGAGGAAATAGGTCTGTAACCCTTTCAAAATCTGTCAGCAGTATTTTTGAAAGTCTGTGGGAGTTTAGCTTCTGCAGCCTGGCCCATTATGACTGCAAAAGCACACTGGGCCATCAGCACACTTTGTTTGTATTCCTCAAGTCTACCCTACCTATCTAGCATCTCCAAGATGAACACAACAAGCTCTGCACAGCCCATCTTTGCTGTTGGTGCAGACTGGTGCAGTCTGTCCACAGGATCTGTCCAATGGGCTTTGCACCATTTTCAGCCCATGATTCAATCCTTACACTGCTTCATGGCCTCACACACAGAGCGCTCCCACAGCTGATGTAGGTATCTTGTGGCTGCACGAACGTCTTCATTCTTAATATTGTCTATTGATCATCACTTGTGAGCCCTGCAGTTCTCACTCCTGGTCTCCTGTGAATCCATCCAAGCTACTCAGAGAAATTTGCTGCTTTTTCTACTCTCCCCATAAGTCACCACCTCCTTCTCATGAGCTGGCAGATGATTGAAACTGATATGAGATTTTCAAAGCATTGAAATAATATTTAGTACTCTAATTATGTTTTTGTAGGTGCTAGTAATAATAACGTAATATTGATTCATCAGATCTCAGGCTGGAGAACTCGGCAAGTCAGCAAGACTGAGAAATGCAAAATTATTTTTAAAGGCACCCTGTTCTCCTAACATGTAATGAAATACTAACTTAAGAATTGTGATTGCAGAGCAATAGTGAATATTTCTACACATTCTTCCCTAAATTAAAACCTTAAATAGCAAGATATAGATTTATCTATGGCAGAATTATGCTAGAGCAATGTTCCAGTAAGGAAGGAAAAAAAAAAAAGAGTGAAAACAATTCATGCTAAGATAGAATAAAAGGAGAACTGAAGGAAGTGCCATCCCCTGTGGCCTTATGAAATGCCTGTGAGTTGGTGGAGTAAACTCGGGTGAGAATGCAGTGCTGGAGAGTAGGAGACAGGACTGAATTGCTGCCTCGTTGGCTATATTTCTTTCTTTGTAGTCCTTGCTAGTGTTTAAATTAATTTATTTTCTTGTGGCTGCTCCTGTGGAATACATTAGCTATTCGTAGGCATTGAGATCTTCTGAGCAGGAAGGGCACTGGGTAGAGGAAATTTGCATGAGCCGATGTGGTTGAGGGTTCATGTAAGCTCTGCAGCTGAGAACAGGACTCCATTTAGTGAGGGACACATTCCTGAAGCTGCAAAACCTCAGAAATGGGTTGATATTCTTTCCATCATGCACACATCTGTTCCCTCTCTGCTGGAGGTAGTGGGGCAGTCCTTCCGCTGAATGTCGGCTGATAACATTAGAGGTGCTTTGGAGATACCATAGACAGTTTTACTTTCAGGTGTCAGACAGTCAAGGGAAAGAGGAGCTCAGGGACAAGACCCCCAAAAGGTCACAGAAAGAAAGGCTGTTGCATCCCTGTTTTAACAGCTGCATGGGCATGACGGAGAGACGATGAACGTCTGGAGGTCCCTGGAGGTCCCTGCAAAGCAGCACATGGGGCACGGGGAGCTTGGTGAAATGAGCACTGCTCACCTGAGGCAGATCTGTAATTGCCATTGCCACTGTCATGGCTGAACAGGTCTGGCTGCCTCTGGGGTTCGTATTCCCCGGGCTTGCATGGTTCTCTTCCGTAATGCTCTCTAAGGGATAAATGCCAACACAGTGCAGTAGATAAATATGCGCTACCAGTACTATTGACACTGAAGATCAGGCATTCATACTTAAGGCTTATTTTCCTCATTTGCTTACTTACTCAGCTATAGAAAGTAAAGGGGAAAGGTGCAAGAGACAAAGTGCTCTTTTTGGAGGAATAGCAGCAGTAAAAAACAAATCAGCCTAGTTATTGAACTGTTCAAAGCTGTCAGAAGCTAATCATTTCCTGTTGTTTTTGATAGCAAATGGAGAAGGCAATCATTTCCCCCTTCTGGTCTCTTGTTCTTGAGAGAGCTGATCTCTTCAGCAGAGAATTTGAGTGATAAAACTCATATAGACTTCAAAATGATCAAATGCAGATGCTGATGGCATCATAGAGGTGATGCTAGGGTGGGCATTGAGTCTATCTAACAGAAAATCGAGCAGCCATCTGATGATCTATAAAGAGTTGCCTCAATTGCCTTTTCCAGAAGAGAAGCCGCAGTACATAAAATCCAAAAGCTGTTCAGTGGGTTCATCAGGGATCTAACAAGCAGTTTACAGAAAGAGCATGAGCTTGTAGGGCTGATTTTTGAATAGATGTATGGTTTATTTGGTTTTTTTAGGTTCTAGTTACTGCAGGAAACCATTGCTCAACTTTTTTAATGACTGCAAGTGCATGCATATAAGCAGTTTTCCTCCCTTACTACCCTGTGCTTTTGTTACTGCAGGCAGACAGCTAAGTGGGATATGTAGAAATCCTACTGTCTTGTTCTGTGAAGTACTCACAAAGGCAGAATGCTTATACATTTCACCTCTCCACTATAATAAGAAAACAGAGCAAACAAATATGACTGGGAAAAAGCATGGTGTATACACAAACCCCAGTCTAAAACACAGCTGCTCAGTCAGATCTTTTGAGAGCAATGACTTCATTTCTGGTAACAGCATTCATCTCTGCACACAACTTCTAGCCTGTAGATGAGAATGGGTATGGATGAATAAATAAGTGTTTTTTCTCTTTTATACCAGGTACACAAGAACAAGTTTGAATTGAATAATTATGGAGCAAACTCTGCAGGCCAGTAGACTAATATGAAATAGCATTGCTTCAGAAATGCTACATCTTGTTGGTAAAAATTTCAGAATTTGGCTTATCTAATTAGACAAAATGCTACAAATGTCATCCTGGATATGAGGCAGCACCAATCAAAGCCTGGAGGCCTTCAACTTTGGAGTTTTATTTTGGGTTCATATTGAACTAAGAAACTTGCTGAAATTGTGGTCTCAGTTTAAAGGGAGGGAGGGACACAGATGGCTCCTGTAAAGTTGGTTGTTCTCCAGAAGTTTTGTTTCTATGCTAACTTTACAAACGTAGCTAGGATTTTATAAATAGGTATTGTGAATTGCAACACGGCCTGTGAAATTTAAGCAGCTCTTGGCCTAACCTCCAACAGACTGATTTGGTTTAGCTAAACCCTGCCAAGTCAAGAGTTGATTTGAAGGCAATTACCAAGCCATATGTTGGCCTCATCTTAACACAAACAAAAACCTTTTTTTTTATAACACAGCTCCTGTGCTATCACGTGCTGCTTCCCAGGAACACAGCCCAGTCTCACACGAGTGGTTGTTTCCCCTTTTGGTGTGCCCACCTCTGCCTGCAGACTCCAGCATGCTGGCCAGCTCTGCCTCCCTCCTTTCAGATGTGTTTTGAGGTTTCGCAGACACAGCAGCATCCCTGCGAGTCCAGCTCCCTGGGCAAGATGCCATGTGGGCTGTTGTCCATATTGCAGGAAAAGGTGTGATCATTAAAGGCAGAGACCACTCTGTGTGTCTATACATCATGAGATAACCAGCGTGCAGTTCACATACGAAGTATTAAAGATTTGTGGTTATGGTTAAGAGAAAGGCAAACTGGCCTATAGTCTGGAAAAACCCAAAAGGTGAAAATGGCTTTGATTCTGCTGTGCACTGAGCTTTAGGGACCATATATGGCGAACATCAACTAGTAAGAGAAATGTCATGATAGTTTTGTTAATTCTTTGTGTTCAGGGAGTTTAATAAACTGTGGACAAGTCTCTGGAAACAAGCAGAGAGCACGTGTCTCATGCAAAGAAAATATTTTTACCTGGAAACTATTTTGACCAGCTACCTGTAACCCAAGAATCTCAGATGGAGAATTAATTTCAGAAGTGCTTTTGACAACTGTTTTCTCCCCAATGTAAGAAAACATGCTGAAAATGGTGACATATGTCATTTGTGCCTTTGGGGAGTCATTACAACTCAGCTAACGCTTCCTGCCACAGATTCCTTCAGTGGTAAGCCAGTTGCTGAGAAAGGCAGTAGTAGGAACTCATGGGGCTTACAGGCATTTTCAAACCTATAGAAATTAGAGAAAGAAAGAAAGAAAAAGTATGTAGTCTTTCCCTAGGGAGAAATACAGTATTGTTTCTCTCCACTGCTTTGTACAGCTGAGATTTTCTTGTTCACTCATTTGCAAAGAGACACATGTACTCTCCCATGAGGCCAGGAAGAAGCCACAAAGCCCCTCAGTACAAACACCTTTCAGAAAAGCCCATACTGCCACACTACCACAAGACCTCAGCAGAAACACTGTGGTTTCTGAAGTTTCATGCAAAATTCAAAATTATATTTAGCATAAAAGATTGTTCTACTACACTGTACTTCTAGAAATCAACCTGTTGCTGGTAAGGATGCAGGTGCAGAACTTGTAGGGCTAGGCTCAGTCTTCAGCATTGCCCTGATTCTCTGCCTGACCAAGAATCTTAAGCTTTTTAGCTTTTAAATTGGGATGATGATACTGCTGAATCTCCCGCAAGTGCTCTGCAACTATGTTACGGGAATGGGCACAAATTTAGAGTATCTTTTGCTGGTTCCATTCCTATCCTATTCTGTGTTATCCAGTCCTACCCCATCCTAATTGCAAGGCCATCCTTTCTTTTCAGGTGATTGACTATATCAATGCTCAGTTCACTCTCAGTAAGTGTAACATGATCTTTAGTGCTGCAGAAGGTGCATTTGCTATGAAGTTATGCTATAAATCCCTTGGGAAGCCCATACCATGACTGCCAGAAGGGGATTTGCAGGGAAGGAGTCATTTGGCTGTCCCAGCACAGAGCCTAAGCTACCTGCACCCCTCCTGTGTAGGTACGCTTCTGATTGCAAAGGGAGAGGAAATGAAGGCAGAATGTGATGGTAGGCATATTGCTCCCCTGGAGTGCCTTTTAACTCCCTACAAAAGACATTGTCATATTATAGAAAATATAAGAAGAATACACACTAGTGTATGTTAACATGTAAAACACTTATAATGCCAGCTAAATGATTTATTCTAAATATTTTTCCGTATAGATACAGGTTGGTTTTAGATTTCATCTCTTTTTTGAGAACTTTAAGCAAACTATTCGATAACCATTGTCCTACTGATTTTAAAACCAAACACTTTCTAATATATGTATTATTTTTCAAAGACTCTGAATTTCTGTTTGAAAAGTTCTGTCAATTAATCTTAAGTTAGGGAAATGCCTTCTTTGGTCTCTATACTCTCGATAGATGATAATAGATAGATGCATAGCTATGTAAAGGTAGGAAGAACCATTCTGATCAAGTATTCCAACTTTATGCATATCTCTAAGCACAGAATTTCACCTGATAATCCTGAAAGCAGTGAAAATTATTTCTTCTTACTATATTAGCAGACATTATTAGGCCTAAGAACCTATAGTAGCATTTGTGCATATCTTTACAAAAGACTTTGCATCTCAATTTAAAGGCTATTTAAAGATGAGGCTTGCTTCTCTGGTGCCAACCCATTGCACTGCTTCGGGCAAGCAAGCAGCAGCGTAGTGCACATGGTAGGATAATTAGCAGAAAATGTGATGGTGCTTTCTCTTATGCACCACATCTTTAAATGGAAGAGCCTCTTTCAGAAGCTCAAAACCAGGCACGAACAGGCTTTCTTTTCTTTGTCTCTCTTGCCTGTTTCTTTCTCTAAAATGTCATTGATACAAAAATGCAGTTTTGCTTTGTTCACTGCACTTGAAATGCCTGTCGTGTCATTGCCCTCTTGCCATCCGATGCACTTCACTAAAATCCCTCTGTCCTTCCTCCTTTATGGCTTCTCATAGTCCCAGTAAACCCACCACAACAGGGGAAATATATTCAGGTAATGACAGGATCCTCTGCCATTCTCTGGTCTTGCTTCTGTGCAGAGGATTGGACACACAACCATTTTTCTGCACTGCTGATGTTCGGCCACATCTGGAGTGCCAGAGGGAATGTGCAGCCCACAGCGCCAGGCTGGGGGCACCGCGCATGCAGAGGTTTACTTAGTGGCAGATGATCAGCTAAGCAAGCTTCAGTGATGCTAAATTAGACTTTGGGGCATTTAAAGTAAGAAAGTAAGGTGACACACAGTCATGCTTGGAGGAGGGGAGGAAAAATCATTAAATGATTCCAGATTAGCAAAAGAAATTGGTGAATTAAAAGTGTGGCTTTAAAATACCACTTTGTATGCTACATGCAGGAAGCTGTGTCCTGCTCTCCCATGCATTTTGTAGTACAGTAATCCCATTGACTGTGCTGTAGTTTTTCCTGATTTACGCTCATCTGAGATAAACACAAAGCCCAGTGTCTTTCCAAATCATCCATCTTCGTTTGTGGAGAACTACTCGTGAGAGAAACAGCTCAACCATGCGTAAGGTGAAGTCATAATCTGACTGTAAGATCTTCGGTGGCACATTGTATTATTAGCTCGTGAGTAGCCTCTTTTATAGCACAAATGAACTGAAACATAACTTTTTCTTTGTTTTTTATTTCCCCCCCCCAGCTTCAGAGAAACTTGTTTTTTAATGCTGACCAATCTATGTCAATAATCAAGGATGCTACTTTTCCTATTCTGCTCATATTTTCACTGTGTATAAAAATTTGTGCTGCCCTAGTGTATTTTCTGCAGTGAATTTGAACTGTGACTGTTAAAATTGGAAAACACATTCCAGAGATGTGAAACTCTGTTTCCAGAGACCTTAATTTTATTCCTTTCCCAAGGTCCTGAGGTAGGTTATAGATGTTGCTTCCTGCAATATCTACTATGTAAGTTGTGAGCTCTTTAAGACAGGGATCTGATTTTAGTGAAACACATTTTATCCCTTGATGTGCTTCTTTTGCTTCCATTTGCAAGGATGGGACAAATGTAAAATTGTACATCCCATGTATGTGCTGTTTTAAATAGGTGCACTTTATAATAATGCTCTTCTTGCATTTGTACACAGTGAGTGTACAAAGCTGCACCAAAAAAAAAAGTTAAGGTTACAATCATTTAGGTTTCATCTTTATTATGCTAGAGTACTTTAGGTTGTGATCATGTAATGAGATGAAAAAGATATTATGTATTATTGTATTTTAATTCAAATGAGTTTTCATACATTCACCCCCAGAAAAAATAAAGAAATACTCCAGTGGCATATAAAAAGCTTTAGGTTTTCTTTACATGGAAATTTCTCGTTAAAGGGGATGATCTGCATATTGTACACTGTAATTGCACAGCCATTTCTAATTCCTGGAATCGTTAATTTCTCAGATTGTTTTATTATTGCTGCACAGAGCAATCTGGAAACAGTGTTTACCAGGTATTCTTGCTTTCTTTCTCCTGGAGCCCTAAGCTGTGTGGTGCATCCTTTCCAACTTTTGCTTCCTGCCACTGACATGGCCCTGCTTCCCCTTGCTGCATACACCCATGCCGTTCCATCTTGTGTGCTGAATGCTTGTGGTTTCCTCTGAGCACTACTAACTTCCCACTTTCTTTCTCTACAAGTTATCTTTTTCTTTACTCTGTTCTCACTCAGAGTTCGTAACTGATAGTACTCCAAGGTGACGACTTCTTTGCTTGTCTTATCCATGCTCTGATACAATTCTACATTATCATCATTGTATGCATGATGAAATATATTTAAGCTGTATAGAAAGTTCATGAGAGACTGTCTTTGGACTTTATGATCTATCCTCATACATTTGTTCTGCATTTCACTCTCTGAAAGTGATTTCATGCCCTTGTATGTAGCCGTTTCAATGGAAAGCTATACCAGTAGTAGTGGCATCCACCTTTTGACCAATCAGTCTGTGTTATAGATTTAAAGATTGTAACATTACAGTGTTAACTGAGTTTTCACTAAGTTACTCCTTTGGGAATAACTGTAACTTTTAGGTTTTGCTTTTTAATTCTTTTATGTTAGAAAATATAAGTTGAGCTGCATCCCAGAGAAATGGAAAAAAATAAGTCTCACATTGATACACAAGGTCACAGAATCACAGAATGTTAGAGGTTGGAAGGGACCTCCGAAGATCATCAAGTCCAACCCCCCTGCCAGTGCAGGACAAAACCAGAGCAGATTGGTAACACTGCTTATGTGATACAGCATGGGGTACAGCTCAGCTTCCATGGTTCTGCATTACTGCAGGTGTTAATTTATACTGTATCCCATTTTTCTTTTCAGAATTTTTCTTTCTGTAAGAAAAGCTGAAGTAAAACATAGTGAGACATTCTGACTATTTAGTAATAGGTATTTCAAATTAAATATCACTAGTCCTTCCTGAATGAACTGGTTTTTATATGTCCTGAATTTCTTTAGACTCTGTAAAATTCTCAGAATTTGAGAAAATTTAGAAACAGACTAAGGTGCCTTCCTTTAAGTACTTACTTTTGAAAAAATGGGGTCACCAAGTATAAATATTGGTCACAGATATGGTACAGAAAACATACCACTGTCAGTCTGTTTCCTTTACTGGCTTTAGGTCAGGTCCTACACTTCTCTTTGTGTGCAGCCTGACACTGAGTTGTAATAGTAAGACTAATTATAATAATACATTCAATAGTGGCTTTTCAGCAGTGGATGGATTTTTCACTAACTTACCAAGGTCAGTAATTCCTTTCATGCAGGCTATGAATAGAGCTGATTTTATAACACTAACCTAGAAGAAAAATAGTCTGTGATCTGTTATCAATTCATAAATCTATGTCTCCTAGTTCCTGCAAAGTGACTGATAAGTCAATTAAAAAAAAAAATTAAAAGTCATGTACTGCATACAGAATAAAAGGTGTAGATTATATTTATACTTCATAATAGCACTTTCTGTACACTAAAAGTAGTACTAATGATTCCTCTGTTATAATTTCCAGCCACTGAAAATGCAAAGGTATGTGTTTTATTTTAAACATATGCACACAAGAAGACTCTAATCAGAGTGCATTAGCCTTTTAAAAATTAAAATTAGTGGTACCACAGAATTCTGAAATATTTGATTCTCCTGACAGCTTCTCCAATTGTACAGTGTCAGCCTGTAGTTTATTAGTATTTTGGTGTGTCTGGAGCAGATCAAGTCTATTAGAGCTAGGTGCTGCTATCAGGCACACTAGAAGACAGAAATCCATATGTATGATTTTAGTATGTGTGTGACAGTCAGTTTGGGAAGCATTTGGTTGCCTGAAGGGACCAGAAGCAGTACAACATGAGGATTGCATTTAAGAACAAATGCCTGTCTCTCATGGGCAGTGGGTTATTCCTGGAAGCACATCCTCAAGACTTAGGACAAACAACTGGCCAGGTGCCAGCATGACTCCTTCATTTTTCCATATATTGGCCAGATTTTCTGTGCTCTGCAGTCTGCAAAAAAGAAATCTCAAGATGCATTTTATCTACTTTGGTGGTGATGTCCGACTGGGCAGTGTATTCCAAACTGAAGGACTTTATGGCTAAGAGAAAGGTCTTTCTTGTAAATCTAAGCAAGAGTATCCATGGATATTTGATCTCAGAGATTTCACTGGCAGTTAGCTTAGAAAGAACAGAAAAAAGTGAGACAAGAAATAAAAACATTAGCAAGAATATCTGTAATCTTTCTCCAGAGGATTCTCTAGAGTCTGTTAAAGATTTTATCTGTGGGAAAGAAGGTTGTCCCTCCTCTGCTCTCTGGTGACTGTTGCTTTCAGGTCACTACTATCTATCTATGGCTAAAGGCAAGAATAAAGACTGTTATATTAATATTACTACTTTTTATAGGAGGAGGGACTATATGAAGATTATGTAGAGAAATGTAGGGTATTAACATGTGGGTGACAGTCAGTGTATCTAAAGAACTTTTTGAAGGGCATCTAAAGACCATGGTTAAGACTGGTTGTGCTTGCCATCCAGATAGCTAGGTAGGACCTTGATACAGGTACAGTCTGTCCTTAGAAGAAAATGTGCTTGGGCATTGCCAGGAAATGTGGCATCAGGACACTGTTTAGGTGGCTTATTGTGCTGCCAGAGCACAGTGCCGTATGCATGTGGAGCACTAAATGTCGTCTTCATACAGGTTCTTGAAAATCCAAGCATTGATGTTGCAATGTATACCGCCTGAATTTTACTTGAAATGCTATTTTAAAAAGGTAACCTGTTTTTTTTTTTTTTTACATAAAGAAACCTACTCCAATTTATTTTTAATAAGTAAATCTAAAACTTATGCTTAATCTTTGAGATGCTCAGATTATTGTACTGCCTGTGTTCTGAACACAGTTGTACTTCCTTTTTAGTGAGTCACTAAAATTAGCCATGGCTGTAATGTATGTCATGAGTGATAAATCAATAAGAATGTTCTGCAGGACAGTCTATTGATTTAGTGCAATTAAAGTAAAACATCTATTTTGGACTTCTTGAGTGTGTGAAAAGGGTAGCGCTTTTGTCAATGGATTGTATTTTGGAAGTAAGGTTTGTTCAGTGCTAGTCTGGGTATATTAAAAAAGGATATTCTTTATTTTGCATGTTTGCCTATTTTAAGAAATAAGGACATCTGGTTAAGAGAAAGAAACTAGGCACTAAGGAGAAGTGTTCTCTCAAATCCATTTTTTAAAAAAGGATAACAAATACATTCTTCATTTAATTGCAAACAACGATTTTTAAGGTGTCACTGATAAAAGTATTTTTAGTAGTGTTTACAGACTCAATGTACAACTGAATTGTGACTTCACATAGATGAGTTTTCAAATGTATTAATCTAACTCTTGTTTTGAAAAAAGTGAGAGGAGCCACTGACACCATGTGGAAAACTTGGAAAGTGCCTCGTTAAAAAAATAGTTTCCTTCCATCTTGATAGCTTGTTACATCTTTCTTTCTATCTCATCCACTCTTAATAGAACAGGGTGAAGAGGGAATGGTACTCCATGAGATTGTAGTCTTTTAAGGGTGGATATGCTGTTCCTTGTGTGTAAGGCCTCATCTACCACAAAACACCACGCAGTAGGGATGGCTGAGTTGGCTTAAAAGAACTTGTGTCAATAAAGTTGTAATGTCTTGGGACATGACTTGAGAGTCAAGGGAGGCCACTAGCAGTGAAGCAGAATCACAGAATTGTTTCAGTTAGAAAAGATCTTTAAGGTGATTGAGTCAAACCATTAACCTAACACTGCCAATCCCACCACTAAACCATGTCCCTAAGCACCTCCTATATATGTCACTTAAATCCCTCCAGGGATGGTGACTCCACGAAATCCCTGGGCAGCATGTTCCAGTGCTTAACAACCCTTTCAGTGAGTAAGTTTTCCTAATCAAGTTTTTCCTAATAAATAGTGCTTTGAGGAAGAAAGTGGGCAGAGAAGTATTGAGTATATCTGCATGTATTATGTGCCTGATCATAATAGCTAGCGTGTCTCTTTGTGGGCTGGGTTCTCGGCTGTACGGCCAAAACTCTGTAAATACAGACAAAATGTGTTCCTTGACTTTTGGGGAGTGGGAAGAAAGCAACCAGTATTATCTTCTTTTCTCAATATCTCTTTTTTCTGCCTAATGATAATGTTTCTGAGAATAAATCTTCCTCCTCACCTAATTTCATAGTTATGTTCAGACCATCACAATTTGTACAACAGGATTTAGTATTACCTTGAGGAAGAGATTATCAGATGGTGAATGAACTACAGGCAAGCTACAGGAGGGAAGGACACTCCTCTGGAATTAAACCTGTTTTCCCTCAATATTCCTAGAGATAAAAATGTCCCCAGTAATGTACTGTCCACCAAAACACCAACGGCTTTCTAATTGTACAGTGTCTCAAGAAAAATACCCACCATAGCTCTCCTAAAAACTTCATTTCTTCTCTTTCTGAAGGATATGGTTAATAGGTTCATGATGTATTATTCCTTTTCATGACAAAAACATTTGAGAGGATCTTTGAAAGATTTGTTGAGACATTCAATTCAGCTGCAAAAGAAAAAGCTGTATTAAAAAGTCTTTGACTTCACTCAACTTTTTCTTCAGTGAAGTATTTCTGTTTTGCTCCAGTGTACATGACGTGTGCTTTAAAACCAGATTTTCTTTCATTTTCTATGTAATTATTTAAAACATCTGCTTTCATTATTGAACTCGTTCATAATTAAGTGTGACCCATTAGGGTCTTCTATATGTTGTCACTAGCAAGTCTGAACTGTTTGATACCTTTTATGCAGTTTTTACTTATTATATTCCTATGGTGTTCTGTATTTTATTTAGAGTAATTACTGTCAAGTTCCTTGAAGAAAGTGTGTATTTAATAAAATATATTATGAAGCACCAAACATACACACAGATGTATGGACCAATTCCCGTATTTTCCAGTTTATTTTTCAATAACTGGTTCTTCAGGGAAATCTATTGGTTACCATACAGCATTATTTAAAGGCAAATGCTAGTTAATGAAGGTACCTGATAGCTTTTATGAAAAAAAATGAAGAAATAATCTGTCATTTAGGTCAACGTTTCACAAGTAGGCCAGCAGAAGGTAATGATGAAAAGTAGTTAAACACTTACAATACGCAATCACACCTTTAGTAGTGCCACGCAGATACTCAGTATCTTGTATGAGATGAGAGAACAATCTGTGTAATCTTAAAGTCTAAGCAATCCCAGCTGATTTCAGTGCTTATTTCTATGTAGTGTGTCTACTGCTCATTTAATATGAGTTCTAGCAGTCCATCAGTGCTCAGGTGCCTATAGCATAAAGCCATCTGTAGTAGTCTCAATAAGCCTGTGATTGAAGGAGCACTGTGATAAAATAGAATATGGGGTTTTGAAGTGTGTTTTTGTGTAAAAGCAGTGTAAGTTCTGATGGTCTAATGCTACCATATTGTGAAATTCATACTGTTTTCAGTGATCCTGGTTTGTCTCCATTTGGGCATCAGTCCTCCAAATGAAGGATAATTCACAGAATCACAGAATGTTAGGGGTTGGAAGGGACCTCAAAAGATCATCTAGTCCAACTGCCCTACCAAAGCAGGATCACCTAGAGCAGGTCACACAGGAACGCGTCCAGGTGGGTTTTGAATGTCTCCAGAGAAGCAGACTCCACAACCTCCCTTGGCAGCCTGTTGCAGTGCTCTGTGACCCTCACAGTGAAAACGTTTCTCCTTACCTTTACATGGAACCTCCTCTGTTCCATCTTGCACTCATTGCCCCTTGTCCTATCATTGGAAGTCACTAAGAAGAGCCTGGCTCCATCCTCCTGACACTCACCCTTTACATATTTATCAACATTAATGAGACTACCCCTCAGTCTTCTCTTCTCCCAGCTGAAGAGACCCAGCTCCCTCAGCCTTTCCTCATAAGGGAGATGTTCAACTCCCATTTGGAAGGACATCTACACCTAATCAGATCCCTACTGAGAGACAAGAATTCCGCACAGATCCAGAAGCCCGTCCGTTTGTGGGGAACTACAGAACAAGGGTCTTGTTCCACCAAGCACTTCTTTTATAAAATACTGTATTTACTTTAACAAACTGAGAATTTTAAACCTGCACACATTTGTGACACTCAGAGTTGAAGACACTAAGGGGGAGATCATCTTTGCTTTGCTGCACACAGTTCTTCTTTATAATTGCTTTGATATATTATCTACTCTGCATTCCCTATTTCTAGTAAGCTTTTTTTTTTTCTAGAATACTATCTATTGTTGATCTGATGTTCAAAAGATGGTCAATTTTTCATTTTTCCAGTAAGTTTTAACTTATATATTGTACTCACAGCTCTGTTAAAATGCAAATTAAAGGTGAATAGGAGAACAATGCTGCAGCAGTTGTCAGTTCCTTGTGGCATTAGAAGCATTTCCTCCATAGCCTGTAAGATACGGAAATTCTAAGGACCTACATAAGCACTTCAGTAATACCAACATTAAAGGACTCAAGAGTTTTATTGGTTATAGTCTGCACAAGTTTGCCAGACAAGATCTACTTGGAGACCTACTCCTTATGTCTCCTTGTTTCTGCTACGTATGGAGCTGCTCATTGTTCTTCAGGGATTATTTAGGGAACCTGAATTTTATTAGAGAAAGCAACTAAAATGTGAGCAGGTAACTAAAGCCTATGATTACACAGGGGTTTCCATGTAGTATTATGAAAAAACTTAGGCTGGATTACTCCAGGGCCTTAATTCCTATACCATAACTTAACATTTAACATATTCTGACTTGTATATTGGACACAGTACTCAGCTATTTAAAAAAAAACACAGATTTTTTTTTTCCTTTTCCTGCTTCAGTTGAAACAGCATGTTATAACAAGTTAAGTGACTTTAAAATGCCTCAGGCAAAGGGTATGAAAGAGGTTCCTCTTATACCAATATTATTTGCATCTAAAAATATCTGATTAAATGGAGGGCACTGACACTTTTTGTGTCAGTTTTGTGGGTTAGAATTAAAGGAAGATGTAAATTTGTGCAGAAGACAGGGTGCTTCAAACCAATCAGTGACATATAGCTTCTCTGTACCCTTTTACCAATTGCCCTTCAATCATGTAAACATAAGGAGAAACTTTTTCACAGTGAGGGTGACAGAACACTGGAACAGGTTGCCCAGGAAGGTTGTGTAGTTTGCACCTCTGGAGACATTCAAAACCCACCTGGACGCGTTCCTGTGTGACCTGCTCTAGGTGATCCTGCTCTGGGAGGGAGGTTGGAGTAAATGACCTTTCAAGGTGCCTTCCAACCCCTAACATTTTGTGATTCTGTGATTCTGTGAAACCCTTTCCCACATCCCCATTACCTTTTCCCAACTCTGCTGTCCCCTTTTTCCGGTGTCATAAAGTAAGGTTTTGGTGTTTTCTTTCTTGGGTTAGATGCCTGTGTTGGACTGAAAAGGAAGTTTAAATCATTTGGTTCTTTTTAGCCAACAACTGCTTTCTCTTCAGCAGCTCTAATAATGACCTGTAGGAGCATCTCCCCCTCCATTTCTCCTTGGATTGGGCACACCAATTTTCCAGCTTCCTTCCCCCCATGGTGTGCTCTAAGACATACAGGAAGAGATCAGGTGCCTGATATTGCTAGAATAGAGCATATCAGTATACTGGGGAAGCCAAGGTAGACCACCCTGCCTCTAAATCCATTATAAACCTTGAAACTTCATCTGGAAACAACCACAAGGTTGTTTAGGCAAGAACAAGATTTGACACTTGGAGTGGCTCTGGTCACTGAGTAGTAGGCTGTCGGGTCTTAGTGGCTCTAGAGCTTGTGTTACTTGGTGGCTGTGGAACTTGTGTTACACAGAACCCAGCCATCTAGATTAAGATGAACGATACCCTTATCCAGATTTTAGACGCACCTTGGCTTTAGGTGGTTCTGGGTTTTAATACATTGTTCTATATGTCAACCCTGGTAGACCACTTCCAAAGATAAGCAGGTCTATAGCACATTGTTCTTGGAAAACGGGCATTAAATGTGAAAAACAGGAAGTAGATAACCCCTCTTTCTGGAGCTGGACATTGGTATCACATTGCTATTCTTCATACTGAATCAAAAAAAAAGTAGGAAAATAGCGGTAGAAATAATGTGCTGAAAAGGTTTCTGCACGTCTGCTTTCACTAGTGAATGATTTCAATAATTAGCAGCAAACGTGCAGATCCATATTTGTGCCTTCAGATATCCGTGTTTAACCAAGTATTAATTAATTAAAAATGAATGTGATTATTCATATTGACTTTCGGCAATATTCTCCTTAATGTCTCAGTACCAAATGAGTAAAATCTGAAATGGGAATGGAAACACCTTATTCTAATGAATTTCATGTTATGATTTTGAAACCACTCATGCCAAAATTTTGAGACGTTGGAAAAAATGAGTTTAAGTGGCAATAAACACACTTGAAATCAGGGCCCAATTTAATTTTCCTGCATGCAGGCCGAGGTGTCTGCAAATGTAGGTTTATGTTTAAGTACGGCCAAATTTGTTAAAAACTGATAAAGCTTGCAACTTCTATGTCTTGCCAATCATGCAGAATTAGTAACAGTTTTTGAAAATGATGGCTTAAAGTAATTCTTGCACAATACTTTATGGGATTCCTTTAAGGCCATTGTATGTGCAGTGAGACTGGAGCCTGCTGGTACTTTGACTCCATAGCTTAGTGGAGATGAGTGAGATGGGTCAAGGGCACAGTTGAAGCTGGTCCAAGAGGGGTTTCAAGGAAGGGTTGCTTCCTCCCTCCTGTCAGATCTCTGCATTCCCAGGTATCCAGCAGCTAATGTTAGATCCAGAGCAGGTACACAACTGCCTTTCTGCTGATGTAGCAAGAGCAAATACTACTGAGTTTAAAACAGGGTAGATTTACAGAACGATACCTGGGCAGCCAATGTCTGACCTGGGAAAAAAAGCCATCCATTAGAATGTCAACACCATTGTGACACATTTGAAATGACAATGCGTTGTTAATGCAGGATTAGCACTTTGTGCGTTATGGTTATGGCATTTTTGATCTGGTACTAGGAACCCTAAAGCTGGATTTACTTTATCACTGAACCTCATCTGGGAGTCAGCAGAACCATACATACAGGAGTTTTCTATTTGAAAGCTCAGACAAAGACACTGATATCTGTTTTTTTTCACTTCCGATAATGCCACCAACTTTTATTTTCTATTAGCTGAAGTATTTACACATTTACACAGTAAGTAAAGAAATGTATAGAAGCTGTATTTATCTTATATTAAACTGAAGTCCTGTTTATCCAATAGAGTAGAATTGTTGCATGACATTCCAGTCCACTGGATAAGTACATAATTACATATTTAAGAGAGAGATAAACATATAGTAGAGGTATCAGTGAGGAAGATCTTGTGCTGCTGCAAATTGTTACAGGTTCCTTTGGAGTACATTTATAGTAGCTTAAGTTTTAATCAATATTATGCATGTATTTATGGTCTATACTGTTACAGTATTTACATTAAATGAACAATAATGTTATTAAGGCAAATACTAAAGAGGAAATTATCTTTAGTTTTATTGTGTGAAGAGCAGCTCCTTACCTGTGGTTAATACTATTGATTTTAGTCAGAGTGTATACGAATCCAATTATTCTTTCCCTTAAATGTTTGTCAGAACTGGGTTTTAGATACAACCTAAGGGAAAACTTGTGTAGGCTTTATAAAAAGCAATTTTTAATCTCAGATTTTGTTGTAATTCTGTCAATTTTGAGTTTCTACACTTAGAAATTAGCCTTCTTCCCTACCAGTGCATATTTATTATACAAAAATAATGGGATTCAATTAGTCGTATTCATTCTCAATAGTGTTAGGAGGACTTAGTGAGTCAAAGTTACTCATTCTTGAATATGATGCTCATTAAACATGAAATCTAACAAAGTTAAAATAGATATTGCTGACCACAGGTGAGCTATACCCATGAGCCATAGTCTTGCAAATTCTTGTTCTCCTTCCAGATTCCTTTTCTGGGATCCTGAGGCAGGCTGTGTTACCTACCATGACATGCAGTTCTTAGAATCTGAAATGAGATGAGTTAATGGCATTGCATTATCTCCTGATGACAAATCCATTAGCATATGTCAGCGCTCACACTTATAATTCAAGTCTCTGCTTGTTTGGTGCTCATTGCAAGGGAAAATCTGCAACGTTTTGTATTTCCATTTCTTTACAAATGTTTTGTACAGCTTTATAAGGCTGAGCAATACATTCAAATGAATGCCTAATTTGTATGTTCTAATGGCTATGCATAGATTTGTTGTCTTAAATTATTTAAAATCTTCTTTGTCAACTGGAATGATGTACAGTATATAATTCATACTTGATATATTAATTATGAAGTGCATGGGATATTTTTACTCTACTAAAATGAAAAATGTAGATAACCGTTCTATACTCTTTTTGAATAATTTGCTTTACAGCAAGTATATGCAGCATACAGAGGAAATTTTTCATTGTGTTCTACTCTATGTGAAAGATTTGAGATTTCAGAAAGAAGACTTAGTGGTCCTCAACTTAACTGGCCCTCCATGACAGGGAGTGAGGTGGGGCAGCACTGCAGAGCATGTGGACAGCATTGCATGCCCTTGGATGGGATGAGTTAGATTAAGTTGCCACTTCAGGGTGATGTCACTTATGGAAACCACTGTTCAAACACAGGGCAGCACTGAGCTGGCACAATGGTTGGCAGACACCTTAACCTGTGTAGCTACTGGGTTTTAATTCTGTTCTTTACCTCATGAAGTCAATGCAATAGTTATGAAAGATTTGCACTAGGCATGAAAGATTTGCACTGAGAATTAGGAAAGAACAATTTATCTCACTTTGGTGAGGCAAGGGGCTAGCAGTGAGGAAGGGCAGGAAGTGTATTCAATGCATAATAGTTGGAAAAAAGCAAACGGAAGATGAAGTGGGAGAAATGAAGACAGAAATGGATGGATAATTGCCCTGACTGGAGGCAATAATGACATTGGTCTTTTCAAGTGAACATCAGAAATTTGTAAGAAGCCATAGGTTGGGAAGAAGTTACTATGGTCAGAGTCAGTTAAAGAAGGGGACATAGCAGTAGCAACTTAAGAGCAGGGTATAAATTCTTTGTCAGAATACCAGTCAGTGAAATTAACTGTATAAAACTGCACTTAATTTATAAAATAAGCAGTCTGGATAGCAGACTTAACAAAGAATACCTTAAAATAAACAGTGGACAAGGGAAGAATTATGGATGTTATCTATCTGGACTTCTGTAAGGCCTTTGACACTGTCCCTCACAGCATCCTGCTCTCTAAATTGTAGAGATAGGAATTTGTTGGGTGGACTGTTTGATGGATTAGGAATTAGTTGGATAGTCACATCCAGAGGATAGTGGTCAACGGCTTAATGCCCAAATGGAGATCAGTGACAAGTGGTGTCCCTCAGGGGTCCATATGGGGACCTGTGATGTTTAATATCTTCATCAATCAGTTATGTAGACAGTGAGATCAAGTGCACCCTCAGTGAGTTTGCAGATGACACCAAGTTGAGTTGAGTGGTTGACACACCTCAGGAATGGGATTCCATCCAGAGCAACCTGCACAAGTTTGAGAAGTGGGCCCATGTGAACCTCATGAGATTCAACAAGGTAAAGTGCAAAGTTCAGCACCTGGACTGGGACAATCCTCTGTATATACAGGCTGGGGGATGAACAGATTGAGAGCAGCGCTAAGGAGAAGAACTTGGGTACACTGGTAGATGAAAGGATGGACATGAGCCAGCAATGTGCTCTCGCAGCCCAGAAGGCCAACTCTATTCTGGGATACATCAAAAGAAGCGTGGCCAGCAGTTCAAGGGAGATGATTCTGCACCTTCATTCATTATTGGTGAGACCCCACTTGGAGTGCATCTAGTTCTGGAGCCTTCAGCACATGAAGAACATAAACCTGTTGGAGCAGGTCCAGAGGAGGGCCACAAACTTCTCCATTGAAGATAAATTGAGAGAGCTAGGGTTGTTCAGCCTGGAGAAGGCCCTGGGGAGACGTTATTGCAACCTCTCAATACTCAAAGAGGGCCTATAAGAAAGATGGGGACAGTCTTTTTAGCAGGGCCTGTTGGAATAGGACAAGGATTATTAGTTTTAAACTGAAAGAGGGTAGATTTAGATGACATATAAGGAAGAAATTTTTTACAATGAGGGTGGTGAGGTACTGCCACAGGTTGCCCAGAGAGATGGTAGAAGTCCCACCCCTGGAAACATTCAAGGTCAGGTTGGATGAGGCTCTGAGCAACCTGATCTAGTTGAAGATGTCCCTACTTATTGCAGTGGGGTGTTAAACTAGATGACCTTTAAAGGTCCCTTCCAATCTAAACTAATGGTATGATTCTGTGAAAATCAGCAGTCTCTTCATAACAAGATATTTCTTTTTTAATGTAGCATGCTCTGGAGTCTACAAATGAAATGGTATGGTGTTGTGGGAGACCTCGGGTTGTCCGAGGGATTAGAATGTGAGTCAGATAAATAACCTTGAGTGAACATCTGTGTACCCTTGAGGAGACCGGAAAGTCCTGAGAAAAGAACCACCAGTTCACAAATGGAGAAAGCTTATCAATGTTGTAACAGAAAGAAAGAAGCACCCAATTGTGGACAGGTGGTCTTTGTGTAAGCCAATCAGGTGTGGGCACTTATTATTAGAATGATTATAAAAGGGCTTGCAGCCACAGGAGCACTTGCAGTATTTGGAGCATGAGCATTTGACTTTGCAGAAGTAGTGTGTGTGAGAGAGTGTGAGGGTGATGAGTCCATCTCAACAATGATACGTTGAGCCATACAACAACAGTATGGCCTATATTCACCCTACCTAGCTTTGAGCATTTAACTGATGTGTTAAGTTACATCAAATACCAAAGTTATGTAACTGACTGATAGTTAGTAAAGCAATCAATTTCCAGAAAGTGCCAAAACTCCTTAAAAGTATCCAGGAAATAGAAGTCTTAGCAGGAAGAATTTACCCTCCCAGCATACATGCTTCTTTTTTTTTTTTTTGTCTTCATAGGTAATCATATTATATAAACTTGCAGTGTTGTTACATGACTTCTTACAGAGTGGTTCCTATTTTATAACATTTATGCTAAAGCTATGTTAAATGCCAATCTATGTTAAATGCATAGAAGATATTCAGCTAATTTAGCTGTCGTCAGCTGCCAAATTCCAGTTTAGACAATTTCAAATTTTAGCACATGCAATTCAGGTTCTTTCCCTCCCCAGAAGAGACCTTCAGGTGGAAAGAATACAGCAGTGGTGACATTTCATTCATTATTATTTGCCCATTATTCCTTGTGTTATTCTTTTCTGCTTTTCTTTTTCCCTCTAGTTCTCTTTCTCTCATTTTACTATAGGAACTGATGAGGACTCTGTATTTTAGGGAATCATGACATTTTTTTTTCAGGGCTGACCATGTAGTGTTTAAATTAATTGGCAATAGTTAATGATCTGACTTTTCTTAGTTGGGTTAAAGCAGTCTGCAGCACTCAGGGTTATTAATATAGGGCAAACACAGCATCATAATTGCAAGAAAAAATACAATAAGTGCAGGGTGGCTTTAGACTGCAGATGTAAAGAAGGGCAGCTTTCTATGTCTCCACTCTGATATCTTCAATCACTTAAATCTCTTTTTGTTTTATTTTGAACTTTGGGCCATAGTTGGTTTTGTGTTGTTTTTTTTTTTAACTTGTTCTTTGTAAGTTATTTTTCCTTAAATTTATGATTTCAATTTTCTTCTTACAAGTTCAAGATACTAACTGCCTCGGAAATAACTTGCTATGTAATATTATAAATTAGAAAATGATCCCTGGAATTACTTAACTGCCATGGTTTAGATCAGGGCAGTCTGCTAGACCTATAACAGACTCTCTCTGTTAACCCCCCTCCTTCCCCAGAGGGGAAGAGAAAGGGAACAAGGGAGAGAGACTTAGCGATTCGAAAAGAAAGCTAGAACAGCTGTAATGAAAATAATGATAATAAAATGACATGTATACAAATATATGCAAAACCAGTATTGAACCCAGCCCCACCGATGGCAATTACATCACCATCACCACTGATACTGTGGAACAGGCACTGGGGAAGTCCCAGCCTGGACTCAGTGGAATGTGGGAATCAGATTCAGGAGCTGGCTTCTAGAACTGCATTCAGGAACACATGAATTGGAGTCGAAGGCGGAACAGAGTCCTCCTCAGATGCCAGCCATTGAAAAAGAGAGCTTGACCCTCATGATCCCTCAGCTTTATACAGAATATGACTATATAGGATGGATCCCTTGTCGCAGAATCACAGAATTACTGAGGGTGGAAAAGACCTCTGAGATCATGTAGTCCAGCCTATAACCCAACACCACCACATCGGCTAGACCACGGCACTAAGTGCCACATCCAGCCTTTCTTTAAACACACCAAGGGACGGTGACTCCACCACCTCCCTGGGCAGTCCATTGCAATGTCTGATCACCCTCCCTATCAGGAAGTGCTTTCTGATACCCAACCTAAACCTCCCCTGGTGCAGCTTCAGGCCATGCCCTCTCATCCTGTCACTGGTTGCCTAGGAGAAGAGCCTGACCCTCACCTGACTACAGCCTCCATTCAGGTAGTTGCAGAGAGCGAGAAAGTCCTCCCTGAGTCTCCTCTTCTCCAGGCTAAACAACCCCAGCTCCCTCAGCCTCTCCTCATAAGACTTTCCCTCTAGTCCCTTCACCAGCCTCATTGCTCTCCTCTGGACCTGCTCCACCACTTCAGTGTCTTTCATGAAGTGAGGGGCCCAGAACTGTACACAGTACTCAAGGTGAGATCTCACCAGTGCTGAGTACAGGGGGAGTATAGTTGGTCAGTTTAGGGTCACTTGTCCTGTCTGCTCCTCACAACAGGTCTGGTCTTTTACTTTCTGCACCCTTCAACATGGTGCACGAGATCCAGCAGAGGACTTAATATGCACACCAATCCTTGGTAGTGACTCTAAACATGGAACATTATCACTGCTAGAGGCAGACGCTGTCTGTGAAAATGTCATTAACTTCAGACAGTGCACTTGGTTAGAAGAGACTGAGCTGTAAAGTGAAATCACCAAACTGAATTAGTTCTGTTCTCACTGAAACCAGAACGTTAATAAAGGAAGAAAACTCTCACTGCCATCATTTTGTGTACAGGGTGACCAAGGCAGAGAAGTGAATGATTTCCCTGATGCCTCCATATTTTCCAGACTGGGGCCTCACACACAGGACCTAAGTAACATTTAACTGCCTTAAATTTTGAAAATTTTCTGAAGAAATTTGTCATTTTTCTAATTCCATGTCCAATAGGTTTATGTACCCTCGGCCACGCATGGTGCTGAACAAACTCTTCATTCACTGACTTTGGTAGCTGAGAGCACTCAGCATTTATTAGATGAAATCCTTTCTAATTATAAGTGAGGAATGAGTCAGGCTGTTCCAGTCATGATAAATGAACCTGATTAAACCTTTTGTGTCAAATATAGCACAGTGGAAAGGAAAGTTAAGAGTAAGTGGATTGAAGGGCTGCATAATTAACAGAAATGCTTCTCATTCACTTCAGGGAGGTAGTGCTGTGCAGCAGTGTCAATGCTGTGAGGTTAGAAGGAGAATTACAAAAATGGTACCAGCTCTGTTTTCCACTGGAAATCAGTGGCAGCGTGTGTATTTAGCATTCTGGCCTCCAGGTACCCTTTGAACTTCTTGTGGTTTTGCTGTACATGCCTCTAACTTTAAAGGTGAACTGAACGACTCCCGGTAACCTGCTCAGACCTTGACCGAAGGGTTCATGAATCTTCTTCTGGAATTGCCATTGAGGTCCTAACATGGACTTCTGAGCAAAAACCAGCTGAGGCAGATAAATAAAAAAAGGAAATTATTAATAATGGAAAGAATTTGAACCTGCTCTTTATTGTGAAATATTTACACTATATTTTTATTGGTTCTGAATCTTAACTGATTTTATTATTGTGGATAGTTACGGTTATTGAAGTAATATTTTAAAAATCTGATTAATTTTTACTTATATTTCTTTCTGCGAATAGCTGTTTTATAGCATTTCTCTTGATTAAGAAAATCACACTGCTTGCTTTTAAGCTTTCCAGGGAGTTCTGGTATATCCTGTCAAATAAGGGGAACAGGAAAAGAAAGAAAGGATGAGTATGTTTTACTTTTTTTGCAGAGCTTTAATAAACAGAAGGTTTTTCTGTTGCATAGACTAAAATTTATAGAGCAATTGGAAAATATTTGCTGCACAGGTCTGGAATTTTTGATTCTTTGCTGGGATTGTTTACTGTAAGATTTTCTGCCATAGCTACACTGCGAGTTTCAATATGCAACATATTTTTAGTATGGCCACCACGGGAAAACTGCAAAGCTGGCAATTAGCATCTCCCATGTTTCAGATGAAATATCAATAGCGCAAAAATCTGCAATCCCACGAGGACCCATCCATGAGCTTGACTCTGCATACACCATTAAAGTATTGAGGCTATGCAAGAGCTGCAGAATTAAGCATTTGTGTCAGGATCAGTCATGGGAGAACACAAGAATATGTGAGTGCCTTTGACATTTAGCCAGTCTCCAGCATTTTCTTGACCTGACCGCTTGAGAAACTGCTGTAAATTGAATTGCACGATGAAGGAGAAAATGCAGTACATAGAGTGCTCCATGACGGCACGCTTTTCGGCAGGGCTTGTTTTGGAGAGCAGGTCACGCTTCAGGGCAGCCTCTGCTGGCAGTGCCGTCCTCAGGCCTTGTCTGCCTCCATGGCATCACGTTCCTGCACAGCTCAATAGCAAGCTGGCAGGACCTCTTTAACAGGAGAGGGGTCGTACAACAGCATGGCAAGCCTGAGAGATGTCAGATGATGAATGGTCATCAATACTGCCTGTGTTTTGACAGGACTGGAATATGAGTAGAGGAATAATGGTTCTCTTCACTGATCACTTCTCACCTTCCAACTTGAACTTCATGGCATATCTGAATGTGCTGAGCCTTAAATATTATCTGTGGACACTAAAACATTGGTCTTATTTCTGAGGTAGCCACAGTGCTTACCTCCTAACTGTCATGGTCGCTTCAGGCATCAGTGGCAGACTTCTGTTCTTAGAACACAGCTGTTTCTTAGAACAAATACAAACTTCTCATCAAAATTTTATCATGAAAACTAGGATGTGGCAAACCTTACCCGGGTTTTCAGTTTAAAAAAATGTCTTATTTTGTAGTTCTTTTGTTTTGCATGTGGAGTTCGTGGAGTGTCCAGTGGAAATGTCTCTCTTACGGTTTATTAAAATCTCACAGACTCAGTAAGCTGAGGAAAAACAGGACTGGAAACATCAAACATAGTTTGTACTGCAGAACTAATTCAGTCTTAATTTTGATGAGAAGCACTGTGATACAAAGATACAGAATCTTCCACTACTTTTAAAAATAAATTTAAGGGGACAGTTTTTTTTATCATGCCCATTCCACTAAAGAATTTCAATGACTTTACGTACTGTGCCAATTTATCATAGAACATAGAAATAATTTACTCTTAGAAGGTTATAATATGTCCCAGATCAATTTGAGATTGTTCAATTTAATATAAAATACAGTAACAACGACAGAAACAAAAAACCTTGTTTGTTTCTCCTTACAGAACAAATTCAAGGATGATGCCTTAAGAGTGATTAAGTAGTCCTGTTCCATATGTCTTTGAACACGCATGAATATTGTTATTTCAGAAAATATAGACAATAATCAATAAAACAAATGTGATATTCTGCTTCCTTCAGAGCTCTATGATTTTAACAGTGATCTTTTTAAAGTTCTATTCATAAAACATCTTGGGATGAGTAGAATGTCTCTGTTCTATGATGTAACTTTTACACAAGAGGTATTGCCATCACAACCTATTCAGCTACTGAATGTGTTAGTAAAAACTAATTATTTCTTCTTCTTCATTAGTATTTGAGGATTTTTAAATTTGATTTAATGTGGATAAAGTCACGCAGAGGTTGAAAATTTAAAAGATTACATTTCTTTGTAAATGTAACTCAATCAAGATCTTTTTAATTCCCTCTCTCTCCTCTCTTACCATTTCTCCCAAACAATGAGAATGACCTTCTATCTATTCTACCCTGATCACCATTGCCGTATGGTTCTCCCATGAAAACAGCTAGGCAATTTTTCTTCCCCAGTTCTCTTTGTCTCAGGTTAATGTCCGCCTCAATTTAGCTCGTAAATTCTCCAAAGAGTGAGAGTTCATTAATAATAGGTGGGCAGGTCAAAATCTTCAGAATTGCATGGACCATAATGGTGCCAACTAAAAAAACCAAACCAACCACAAAAAACCCCACAAAAAAACCAAACCAACCAACCCAAAAAAACCAACCACAAAACAACCACAAAAACAAACAACAAAAAAAGAGTACATACTGTTATTAAAATCAAGTAACGATTGTTCAAAGATGGGTCAACCTTTCAGTGTCTTGATAGGAGTATATTAATAAAATCATGCTTATAAGATTAACAGACTGTTAAGGAGAAGACTGAGTGAGTTAGGGAAGACAGTTCTTATATATGGCAGAGAATGGACCAGGGAGTTAGATATGTAGTATAAACTATTATTCTGTAAACACCTATGTCATAGATTATCCCAGAGTAATGAGAATGTCCTTACGTCAGAGGAAATAGTTTAGCTTTGCTCTCTTAAATTTTTCTTTCTCAGATAATTGTGTTGGAAGGCATCATGCTTCTTGAATTCTTGGCTCATCTAAGTTGATGAGGGCACTTAGGAAGAATAAAATTTAGAGGATTAGAAGGATATCTGTAGTTATTAAAAGAATGAGGATCTGAAATGAACTTCTAATATAAGGGTCAAGAACTTGCTAGCTTCCATCAGAAGGCTTGATCTGTTGATGTTCAGGGTTTTTTGGCATGGTAAGCTCCAGCAGGGGGCGACTGGATTTGAGGACCTAAGAAATTCCTCCCTAAGCAATTCCTCCTAGTCTTCCTGCTGTGGTGGGAGTTGGTCTCTCTTAAGGTCATTTTCTCTTCAACAATCTCTGGAGTCCTTGCATCAGGGAAGATCCAGTAGAATGACACTGTTAGGATCCTTTTGCCTGTGGCTGCCTAAGAAAGCCTCCCTAGAGGTAGTCACAATGGCAACATAAAGCCTCAGACTATAGGCACATTACAGTATAAAAACCTTGCTTCCTTCCTGGAGTTATATTTCTGTCACCAAATCAAGAAAAGACCTCATTAATGACTAAGGTTTATCTCTCTCAAATACGTACCATGACTGGTTTTCAACATATCAAAATCTGTCCTGGTTCTTCACAATAATCTTTTGAGGTAGCAAGATTTTTGATCTTTCACAGTGGAGGAAATGAGGCAGAGAGATTTTTCTGTGGAATTTAGTGCACTGCCTTGTGTCCTGGAAAGGATTTTTGCATGGACAAGTAAACCCTGTCTCCAAGAACAGCCATATAGGGTGATAGAGCTCTCTGCTCTCTTGTAGCGAGTTCCACAGTAGCTCCTCTCAGAGCTCAGGTGGTTTGCAGAACAGTGTATTTTTTCGGTGAGCATACTGGGAAGTCTACCTGACTTTCTTGCCCATGGGAGGGGAGACAAATGACACAGAGTTTTTTGAGTCCGCAGTCTTCTGCCTCAGTTCAGATTTGTACCTGTGCTTTGACTATATTGAGGCCATTTTGCAAACACATGCCCTGAAAACAGTGGAGAAACTGCCAGTAATTACATGGCTTCCTCAGTGAAAAAATGGTGAAAAGTAACTGAGACTCCTATCAGCTGTGATTGTTAACACCTCCCTCGGTGCTGGCAATCTACTAGCAATGCTAAAACAGTCTATAATTTGGCCTTGGCTCAAGAAAATATCACTCTAAACGAGTAGTCTTGCCAACAGCTATCCTATTTCTGATCTTTTCTACTTTAGTTTTTCCCCCAAACCCTAAGAACATTTTGAATATATTTTAGTTAGACTGATGCATGTTCTTATAACAACTGAGGACAAATATACACACTTTTAGGTCTATCAGCAGAATTCAGCCTAACTCATCAAGAAGTGTTGTTCACACGCTTAAAGGATCTGGCAAATGAAGCTAAATTGAGCTGATTCTCTTCTCTTTTCAAATGGATTCTGAGAAAGCTGGGATGCGTTGTTGTTCCCTCTTACCAGGCATTCTTATTTCAGTGTCCCTTGACTTGGTTCTGTCTGTCTGAAGTTTTCACGGTACTGTTGTAATAGTTTTCCCCTCTGAAATTCAAACCCAGACATTATTACTAGAGAAACACTTTTCTTCTTACAAAGTGTTCACTTGGGACCTTGGAACCGTGCTCTTTTACCATTATATATACAAATATCTGTATGAATGTGTATGTCCGCATTGTATGTGTGTTTCTCAATAACTGGGTTTTCTTCTGTTTCTCTGTATCAGATGATGGACATAACTTTTGGTTATTCTTCTCTTTTCTCCTCAGTTGTCATCCCCCTCCACCATTGTATCCCAATTCCTAACTAATCTTTGCTTCCTCCTGAAATCATAAAATCCAGTTTTGTCATCGTAATTAAAATAACTCATCACTAAATACTTTGATTTTTGTCTTCACTGATTGCAATATGATTATTTCTGTCCAATCTATACAAAGTCTGTAACTTTCCTTCCCTCGTGGAATCTTTCCATGGGAAAGCATGGGGAAGGTTGACTTCATTACCTCTTTTTCCCTGCCATGCACTGTTCTGTTGTTCTCATTTAAGAGTAAAGGCACCATAAAGACCTGTAACATTGATCACAGACAATTAAAGAACAATGAGATGTAAGCACATCCAAATATGGTGGAATTTTGTGGGAAATGTCAGCAAAGTCAGAATACTTGTTACTTGCTGAAAAATGCTGAGTAAGTGAGGAACCTGAGCTCTGACAGTTTGTGGGGGTATTTGATTGGGTTTTATTTAGCAGACTGTCAGTATCCAATTGCACTCTTTAAAACTGCAAAACAGAATTAACTGGAAATTAGGAAGCCTTCAATTTGGATTGAATATTTTTAACTAGTTTTATTAATCTCAGAAGGGACTAATGTGTTTTTCTCCGTAAAGGGGATTTTGGTATATGTGGCCATATATCATGAAAAAGATCATGTTATATCTCCATGATGCACAGTACAACTGTCTCAAAGATTGTTTCTGCTGCTTTCTTTATTATTATGACCACTAAGAGAGTTTATGCATAGACTGGATGCTGGGATTTTTATTTTGTTCGTATTCAAATTGTACCAATTAATTTTATCAGCTTGGTGTGTCACTGGCAGTGTTCCCCTTCATTACCTTGCCTGGTAAAGTTGAATTACGTGCTGAAGGTCTGGTGCCTTATTGTTGCATATGTGTGAACAGCTTTAAGTGAAAACAAGTACTAAAAGATTTCACGTAGCTCCTGTTTCCAGAGAAACCAGTTTCCTGTTGTCTGGGCATGTTCAAAGAGGGTAGGTCAACTGTAAACTAAGCATAAACCTTGCTGTGGCTTTGCACTGAGAAAACAAACAAGAAAAAAAACATGTCAAGATGGAAAAGCTGATTGTGATAACAAAGTATTAAAGCAAATTCTTTTTAGACTTCGATTTGTGAATGCGTGAGAAGCTGTGTCCAGGGATAAAAGCAGAAGCTGATGAGAATGTTCTCACTTTTCTGAGTTTCTTTGATTAATTTTCTCCCTTCTGTTTTTTCTTTTCTCCTCTGCATAGTTATTTGGATTAGACTGAGGGAAGGAGGGTTGGAACAGGGTGAGATATGTCTTGGGAAGTTTAATAGTTAGATAAGTCTCCTTTTTTCATCCTGTCAATATGGGAGACGTAGCATTTTAAAAACCTTTTTTGGTATGTGTCTTTTTTTCTGGGATTTAGATTTACATCTATCAGCATTATCTTGCTTTATCCACCTATGAACATACCATAACCACCTAAAATCCCTAGTTTATCCCTAGTTCCTGCCATTCCTCTCCAAAATAAACTGGACATTTAATCCTGTGCAATAAGCCCATGATGCTTCATGCTAACAAGGACAAGATTGACTAAGGCCATATTTAAGTTGCATATTAAAAGAGGAGGACTTCATTTACTTGAACTTTTCCCATCACTCCAAATGTAAATATACCTGATCTGCAACAAAGAGCTTCTGGGCTAAATGGCAGGATGTAAGCAAGGGGAAGCAAGTGTTAAGGAAATGAATGATGTTTAAAGCCTCCTTTTTAATTAAGTTGGTTCAATACAGCAGTCTATACTACACTATTGGCTAACAAGGACTGTCATTAAGAGCTATCCTTCATGTCAAGGCACAGTATTCAGAAAATATTATCTCCTTATGGGGAATTAGCACAGATCAGTACATATCTGTGCTGCCTGGGAGATATAAACAAGTTGTTCTATTTAGCTGTAGAGTATAAAAAGTCTGATTTGCTCTGGCTGTTTGCCCTGCATTCCCACTCTGTCTACCCCAGATGTAAACACTCTTGTTCCTCTTATTCCACATTACTCTTTGAATGCCATTAGCTCTTCCAGCCCCCTGGACATGACTCCCAGTATGCTCAGGTCCTTGGATGAAAACTGCTTCTTACTGGGGCTGTTTGGGGGCTGCTTTGCAGCAGTCAGTAAATGGAGCTGATGGACCAGCAGGCAGACCAAAGGGATTGTAAATGTTGAGCTCTCACTGTAGCCCTTCCTGTTTGGTCTGTCTTCCCAGCTGCCCGTGTTCAAACATTATTTTTGACATCTAATTATCTCCATCTGACATTGGTAAAATTACAAATGGATTTAAAAGCTATTTGTTGGTTGAGGAGGGAATAGCAGGCACGTGACACAAGCCTCACTTCCTTAGGATTCCAAGCTAAACACCTTGCATTTACAAGTGGCAGCCCCACAGCAGAAGGACACTGAAATAGAATGTTTGCCTGATGGGTTTTCTGCCTTTGGAAGTGAAAAAAACCCTTACTTTGACTGATGGGTCAACATCACCAGCTAGAATAGTGACTCAAGAAAGACTTGATGGGGATGATAGGGGTAGAGGTCTCTTTCTCAGTGACAGGAAACCAATAGGAAACTTTTCTAGTTACGTGGGCTAAGAAGTGGAGTCTCTTTAGGTTTGTCTGTAATAATGGGATGACACTGACTGAGCAGAAAATCCGTAAGTAGAATCACACAATAGTTGATTTTGGAAGGGACCTCTGGAGGTCAACTGGTTCAATCCCCCTACTCAAGCAGGGCCACAGAAGTTTCCCAGTACTTTATCCAGATGGCTTTTAATATCTCTAAGAATGGAGACACCTCATCTTTCTGAGTAACCTGTGCCAGTGCTCAAACATTGCATGGGGAACTGCATCATCTGTCTGGTCATCCTAACCCAAACCATAACTGGTTTAGGTCTTATTCTGATCTCAGTTAACTGTAAATTTTCTGAAGTCAAGGAAGTGACGCTTCCTTTATTCTGGTGTTAGTAACATCAAAATCTGCCCTGAGGCTCTTATTCTTATGCAGTTGTCTTGTGCAGAATGGTACTCTGTTCTTTAAGCAGCCAAAAATGTTGAATTAGGGGATTTGTGTTTGGTTGCGGTTTGGGTGTTTTGGGTTTTGAGGGAAAGGAGTGGGTGGAGGAGTGTAAAGAAGGTTATTATTATTTAGAGTACAATATAGCAATAATGTACCTGGGGGATATTTCTTAGGTATTTTATATATCAAGTATTTCTTTTCCTGATATATAGAAGTAATGTTACCAACAGGTTTCAAATGAAGAATGTATTCCTGACCTATCTTCCTTCTACTGAGAAGTATGAGTCACTAAAGAAAGGACATAAATTCATTTCTCTAAATAAGAATTTATAAATTGTTTTCAAATGACCATTTCTTATCCTTAATTTTGCTGGAGAAAAAAGGCCAAAAAAACAGACTAACCAAAGTTACTGTAATAACTGAGGGGAAACTTTTTTAAAAAAATAAAATAGCTCTATTTCGGGAAGCATATTGTTTGCTGATCTGTATTGATTACCTAGATAAAAGGCCTAGCAGTTATGAAATTGTTTTACTGGTAATCGATTAGTTACTGGTACAGACTTTCCTTGTGAGAATAACCTCATGTCCTTGGTGACATTTACAAAGTATAAGGATATACACAGAAGACAAAAGAATAATGTTCAGTACAAATATGAAAGTTATCGTATGCCAAGTACTACCAAGTGTTTACTTTACTTGGTGTAAGTAGTATCTCAGACCTCAATGCTTCA
This sequence comes from Actenoides hombroni, assembly GCA_024336885.1. Lineage (NCBI taxonomy): Eukaryota > Metazoa > Chordata > Aves > Coraciiformes > Alcedinidae > Actenoides > Actenoides hombroni. Next base: position 1,602,432 of record WUAM01000344.1, read on the forward strand.
GGTTTTTAGTAAATTCTCAGAAATTTTTTACAAAGTTTTTGTTCTGTATCTAGCTACTGTGTCAACACTAAGTTGCACATTCTGTAATCTAATTGTCTTAAATAAAATACAGCATTATGGTAGATAGAGGAAAGTTTATCTAACTCATACCGTCTTTCATACTGTACTTTACACACTTGCTATCCACTACTCTTACTTCTGTTTTGCATATTGTTTTCCCCTTGTTTTAGCATTCAGGTCTTGACCAAAAAGGATTTTCTTTTTGTGAATATTCCAGAGGATTGCTCCAAGAAAAGCTGTAGTCAGAAGTAGGCATCTTCTGAAAGAACATTTGGCTATTTCTGTGTTACATACGTAGATGACAAGAGATTTATTTCTTATTTGTAAGGTGTATTGCATTTTAATTATTTTGTGGTTTTAATAATAGCAATAGACTTTTAAAAGATATTTTAATAGATCACGCTAAGTATTTGTTATCAGCTTTGTAACACGCTTAAATCATTCATCCTAATGCAGTACTTTTCAGCTATTTTTGGATCTGTTTCTTAAATGTTATCTAGTAAGGCTTTCTGAAGTCTGTTTAAAGTAGATATTATCCCTAATTTATAAATCTGGATCCTTGCCAAGTCCACACAGTTAATCAGTCTTGTGCCTAGTAACAAATAACATGCTATTTGCAATTCACATTTCAAAATTGAAAGATGTGAACCCATAGATTCATTTTTATCCCTCTGCATTTGAACTGTCTGAAACAAAGCAAGATGTTATGAATATATTTGCTGTATGACAGTGCCCCAAAATGAACCTTATCTGCCTCAAAAAATGTTCCTGAAAACCTGCCATTGCTCAGACTTCCTTATCACTCTTAAAATTTAGATTCTGCATGTCACTTATTTAGATTTAAGAATTAAACCACTGCATGATGAAGTGGGAAACTGCACCCAAGCCTCTGTGGAAAAGCTGAAGTACTAAATACAGTAATAGGCACTGGCGAAGTATTTTTCAAAAAGACATAGTGATTTCTGGTGCCAAGTTGCTGCAGTTCACCACTGCCTTTCTTCAGGAAGTCCTTGGAGGAGCCACAGAGCTGGAGAGCACAACTGGCAGTGTACCTTCCTTGAGCTGCTGCTTGCACTGTAGTGTGGGAGAAACATCTCAACCCAATGCCCTTATGAAAGCCTGTCATCATGAGGGTAATTTTAAGGGCCCTTGAAGAGATCAGAGATGAAATCTAACTTTTCATGGGGATGACTAGCTTTTACTGATAGACTGTGTGAACAGCCCAGCTGGGAGGGAAGTACAGACACAGGGACATTTTCCTCCTCCATAAAATCCTTTCTCAGCTCATTTACCTGCCAAAGATTCAATATAGTTTTAAGATTCTTTAGAGTTGGAAGGTTCAGCAGCACTAGAAGAACAATCTCATGTTTGTTTTTCGCTATACTCTGTAAGTCCTTCCCAATTCAGGAAAGTTATTCTTTGTTAAGAAACAACTTCTAAAGTATCTTTGAAGGCCATCTGCAGAGAGTCAGGATAGGGTTTTTTTGAAACCAAGGATGTCTGGGTGTCATGTTGGCTGGATGGCTCCCTTTCAGGTTGATATACTGTGGGATGCATCATGTGTCAGTGTGACTGCTGAAAATTTGGGGCAAAGGCTTTCTGAGCATAATGAAAGCAGCTTATTTGCAGTGCCTAAATGCATTCATTGAAAGTGTTTGACTAAAACTATGATTGAAAACCGTAATTTAGTATGCCCAGTTATAACAGTCCACATTTTTATGTATTTTGTATGAGAAGAATCTAGTGAAATGACACTACACTATTAGTAAAAGTAAGATCAAAGTGTAATTTTCAGATGCTTACTTCTTCAGTTGAAATGAAGGATAAGTTATCCTTATCAAACAGTGATCTTCACTGACTTCAGTGGTAGTTTAGTAAGAAATCTTTTTCTTTTTTAGAAGAAAAAAGTCACATTTCACGTGAAACCCATGGTACTTTGTAGTCAAAGTAGTCAAACCATTAATTGCATTTTTTTTTTTTTTGTAACATTGTTTGAAAAATAGTCATTTCAGAAATTGTCTGTTTTCTCCTATGTCAGTATTGTTTAGAGTTGCCCACGCATATCAGAATATTAGTATATTGACAGTAATTGCCCTGAAATGTACATATAGTTGAAGAGAAAATGTCTACGTTGTTTTAGGAGACAGGATGAGCAGATAGACAAAAATAAAGAAAAAAAAAAAAGTTAGCTCCATATTATATAGAGAATAATAGACACAATGTATAACACAAATACTACATAATGTACCATGTATTTATCTATATTATTGCTGGAAAATATCTGTTGTGGACATGAGCTATCATTCGTTCTATCAAACATCAGAGAAATTATAAAGAAAGGACAGAGAATATGATTCTGTTAAAAGCTCTTACTAGAGGTACGATAATATTATGGATTATATTATGACTCTTCTATAGGCTTTTCTGGTCAGATCAAGACATAGAGCAGAAGCTTGGCTATATAACTGGAGTTATGAAAACTGCTGTCAATTTGGTCACGATGAAGTATTGTAAATATCCAGCTATAGTGTGTACTTACTAATAACAGTAAGTTCCAATTATATTCCTTTTGTCAACAGACCAAGAAGAGGTGATTATCTTTAGAACTTATTTTCAGCAAAATATAGAAGTTACAGAAAACAGACTGAATGTTGGTGAGTTTATTCAGTTTAAATTAAATGGAAGAATAAACAAAACCAGGTCTGTAGTTAAAGCCTTCAATTTTGAAAGGGGTAGACGGAGAGATTAAGAAAACTAATTAGTGAAGTCAACTGGAATGAAGAACTAGAGGATTTTAATATAGACAAGGCTTGGAATATAGACAAGGCTGACCTACAGCACGTGCAAAACCTATGAACAAATTTTGAAAGGAAGAATAATTAGGGATATAGTAGTTAAATGAGAAATGCATCATGTGTTTACTAAAGTTGATCATGCTAATGTTGTCTTTATAAGATAACAGATTTTCTGAAAACAAACAAACAAACAAAACACAAACCAAATAACCAAATAACTTTCTACAAGCAAAGCTAAATTTAATCTGTCAGGATCTCAGAAGAGCATTTAGTATGGTGTCACATAGGAAATTATTAGGTAAACCTTAGAAAATGAGGATTAATAAAAGAATTATGGGGTAGTGGACCATAAAGTAATATAGATAACTATAGCAGACTTTGCTAAAAGGGCACTGTTGGTTTGAAAGGGATTTTATTAATAGAACTACCAATGATCATTATTAGGACAAATTGTATTTAATGATTTCTTTAATGGTGTTAGTCTAACATGTAGAAGATATATGAATATTCAGTACAAAGGATAAATGGAATTTCATAAAAGAGTACAAACAAGATTAAACTTAAGATTATCTGATAAAAAAATTGCATAGCTTTGCACTAAATATTTCTGCTGTAATTTGAAGGCTCATCAGCATGAAATGTTGACGGAGATAAACTATCAATGACTAATTAAACTTGTGTGACCATGTCTGGAATTCTATGCACAGTGATGGTAATGAATATTTAAGATGACAAATTGGAATTGTGTTAGGAACAGAGAAGGATATCATTCTACCAGTTGTATGAAGAGACTGTTTTATGACAGAAAGGAGAAAGAGCTTGGTACAAAGAAAAATGTGTGTTCATAAATGATCAGTTTGTTCCAAGGAGCAAACACAAAAGTGGTAAGAGAGATATTTTATTGAAAGAACAATCTTGGCACAAGAGTAAATGAGAATAAATTTGCCATGAACAGATATTGGCTGGAAATTGGAAGATATGCCTTATTGATCAAAGGTACTGGACTGGATTTCAGAGGAAGAACTAAGAGTAAAATCTTAGTTTTAGATGAAGCTGGTAGCCTTATGAAAGTGAAAATAGGACCTTACCTCTACAGCAAGAGTGGACTGCATGTGATGACTCTTTCAGTCATCTCTCTTGCATTACATATGCACCATAAACACAGACAGACATTGTGTGTCTTGATTGTATGCCTTGCAAGGGTTTTTATCCCAGATTCTTAGGAACTTCACAAAGCAGAAGCATTAAATCATACCTACCAATATTTTTATGTGTAGTAGCTATATAATGCTTAAGTGTTGAAAGTATTCTGTTAACATATCTGACGTCCTGACATCTGTATGGATGGGTATATATTGTTGGTTTCCCACAGACACATTAGCTTGATCAAGGTTGTGGTAAAGATTAAACTGGAGGTCCATCAGACTTGGATTGCAATCTTTGGTTGCAAGCTCTAAAGTACAGGGTGGGTTTTTTCAGGAACAGGGTGAGTATGGTTAAGAAAAAGGTTGGCATGAACTCCTGTTTTCCTAGTTAAGGGTTCTTCACAACAATATTTCCATTTTTCATCCCGTAGCAGCATTATCCAAGCATTGTTCATTTTTATGCTGAGAAGACTAGAGAGTTTATGGATAGGTAAGCAGGTAATGCTAATTCCAAATAGTAATAAAATTATAGGTATGTAAACCCAAGACGATCTCATTAAAGTAATAAACTCAGAAGGATATCGAAGACCAGATGGAAATCCAAATAGGAAAATCTATAATAGGACATAAGGATGCAAATTACCCAGAGCAGAGTTTTTCCACATTCAAATGTAGTTCCTTATGTCATAAAAAGATATATACATAAAATACAATCTGTTAAGGTATTTATATTGAAATCACAAATTCTAAATAGATATGCTTTGGATGATTCCAATTAATGAATATGTATGGAATTGTTACCTTTCGTGCAAAGATCCAGTGGAAAATGTCGAACCTTATGTGATGTGTGGAATCAGAATTCCAGATTTAACATTTCTGCAGCTTTTCAGAGGCTTTGTAACTATGTACATATATTCACATGAAAGTATATTCACTCAACAGTTCATTTATAGAATATTAGATGAACTTATGGGTAATTACAGATCAATAGGAGATTTCTGCAGTGAAGTACAGAGCCATCGTACTGACTTCAGAGATTTATCTGTTGTCCTTATAGAGATAATAACGCAGTATTAGAAAAACTGGCTACTTTGGAGATCTCTTTATTACTGTCATGGGTCTTTCTGAATTAGTATTTTAGGATAACCATCAGAATGTTTCAGCATTGGAAAAAGTCCTGCACATCCCTCCCCAAAGACTGGTTCTGTCTTTTATGTAAGAATTCAGATTTGTGCCCTACAGCCTTGTTCATAGTCCCCCTCCAACATTCAGGCTTGGTGGGGTTGTATTTGTTTTTTCTATGGAAAGCACACCTGAAGTGGAAACAGTGGAGATTGATAAAGCCTACCAGAGAACAGAGTAAGTGGAGTAGAATGTCTGCTGTAGGAACGATTATTGCCTCTGAATCAGTTTCTATCATATATAGGCCATATGTAACAGAAAGACACAACCAGGTGAATTTAACCCTTTGTATCAAAAGAAACAATATAACAGTATATGTGTCTCTAGTCTTAAAGGCAGAGAATCAGATGAAGTAGGAAATAAGTACTACAAAGTGTTATTCACACACTGGGTAGTATGCACAGTGTCATTCTGTAGAGTGCTCCATGGGAGAAAGCAGATACTCTTTCTATTGAGGTTTTGGGTTTATTTTTTTCAAGAAAAGATACTGACACATAACAGTGCAGAGACAGTGTTTAGCACTCATTTTCAGTTATTAGTCTTACTGAAAACTTGAGCATTTAGCAGTGGCCCAAGTTCTTGCAACATGGTAGTTCTTACTCTGACTGTTTCCTAAGCACACTGTCTAGTGCTGGCCTGGAGATTGACCTCAATAGCATTTTGCAGTGAAAAAGAATCCATCATGTAGGATAGAACGGTCAGATGTAAATCTTTATGCTTCCTTCCCTTCTCCTACTTCTTTTGCTCTTTACCAATTTTAAAGAACACTCCTGTGGGGCTTTAGCAGAAGGCAAAATAGGAGCAGCTGGCAGTCCCTAAACAGCAGAACAATCCCTGTAGAACTTTCGAGTTAATTGGTCTTAAGTCATTCTTTAAACTACATTGTTTTACACTAAGGTCAATTTAGTTTTCAATCAAGTCTAAATCTTGATAGCAAAGACTTTTTTAAACCAGCTAGTCCTATTGATGTTATCTGATCTTATTCTAGTAGTAGGCAGGCAAAGGTGGAGAGCTTGTTCAGAGTAAAAGATAATGAGGCATCACATGCAGTGTTAAAAAAAAAAAAAAAGATTTCTTTTGGACTAAAGTTTGAAATGAAGGTTGACGGCATATTTGGGATTACTGTTCTGGGTGGGAAACCTTCAAAAGCACCTTTAAGCCTCACTTCAAGTTTTGAGTATAAAGTTACAAACTGCCTCCATCATAAAGCTTTCAGTAGACACACAGTTAACATTCTTACAGTAGGTTTACTTATAGAAAGCAATCAGCATGTGACATGGACAGCATTCAATAATGAGCTGCCAGATCCTGACCTCACCCTGGTTTCACTCCAGCAGGAACTCCAGTGGAGTTAGCAGAATTCAATGGAGCTACTTGAAATTTACACCAGAGGATATTAATTTGGAAGCTGGCCGATGCCTAGGTAGCAGCTCCTGAAGAAATGTTTTATTCTAGCTATTCTCTGAATTTGTTGTTCTTCTGGTTATGGGGTTAGAACTACCTTTACCCTGACTTTATTCAAACAAAATATCGTTATCCAGTAAAAATGGAACATTAAGTAGTAAAAATACTTTGTCAGGTTTGTGAGTTTCACATCCTGGATGCTTCTGTTAAGCCACAAGTGATTTTGGATCCTGTTCCAGGTTCTAAAGATAGAAAGGGCTATTTTCAAAATGAAGAAAGATGTATAATCTGCAGCAAAACAATTGAAAGCAATAGAGAGTCTGGTTCTTCTAAAAGAATGGACTGGACAAACCCAATAATTTATACAAGTTGATCATTCTAAAACTACTGCAGCATTAATTTCATTAACTGCAGTGAGTAATAGGTTTTGTTCTGTTATTTCACATTAATCTTTCCAGACTAAACCCAAATATATATGCTCAAATATATATTTCCTCCATATTTATAGTCAAAGAGTTAGCCAAATAACACTTCTTTTCCCCAGAATCCTAGGTCCTGTGAGTCAGGGAAACATGAATGAATCCTTCAGGTAGTTACTATTCATAGTTATGAGTAGAGATTGCTAATTCTCCTCACATAACCAAAATGAAGATTTTGAAATTTCAGAGGTCAGAAGGCAAGTAAAAGGACTGTGGATTTATTTTGAAAACTCATTTTAAAAAATAATTTTCATAGACATGAACTCTGGTTTGTTAGTTGGGTTTGGTGGAGCCTGAAGAGAGGCAGAGTAGTGCCTTATGGCATGAGGTCCCCAGGTAAGCAAAGTTCTTTGCGTTTCTGTGTAAACACCTCACCTTACAGACTCATTTGGGTATTGATTCTCCAGGGAGAGAGAAAGTAAGTCAGGAGAGTTAGTCACTCTGCAGAACTCATAAATGCATTTTAATTTAATGAATTTTTTAATGGGAAGGTTTGGTTTTCTGCCTTTGTGAGTCTTTCAGTGTCAATACATGAGAGTATGAATTTATGTTTGCCATCAGGGATGTAAGTGAATATTTTAGACCACGTGTCACTTATTTGCAGAGTTAAAATTACGTGAAGGCCACTGGTGAGCAGTTCAGAACGGAAGATTAGCCTTACAGTGGGGTTTTAAATTCTGTTCTTAATCAGTGTATTTACTCTTTCATTTCTTTTGCTGTTTACCTTCAGAATCCATTTACCACACACGTAGACAAAATTGTTTTGTCTCTTTAAAAAATAAAGCAAGCTGAGATAATTTAAATAATTGTTCAGGTTGCTTGTAATAGCTCTTGAGAGAGAAGACATTCACCTGAATATTGTATTAGGATTCATAGTTTCTACTTTGCTTGCTTGCTTAGTCACAGTGCTCTTTAGTTACTGGTTATATGGAAAGAAACTTCTAAACAAAAGTATAGAAATATCTAATTTCACTCTTAATGTATCCAGTCTCCCAATTTTATGTGGCTATTGTGACATCAAAAATGGCCAACTCAATTAAGGTCTACAGACTAGCTCTCTTTTTCCTTTGCACCCCTCCCAGATTATCTTTTATCTGCCCTGACTGGAGTGAAAAGTAACAATATGCACACAGCTTTCTCTGACACTTGCCAGGACTGATGTTCAAACTCAGTGTGTTCCTGGATGTAGCAGAGGTTTAAGGTCCTAGTTTCCCAAAGGTTAAATAAAATCAGCTTTTCTGGAAATATATGTACAATTTTTTTGAGGGATGGAAGGAGACTTCCTGCAGCAGTTCATAAAGGCTACCGCTACTTTTGCTATTTCTTCCCTCTATAAGCTCTTTTTACTGCCTAAGGTCAGAATGAAGATGGGTATAAGAGTGATAATTCTTAGAGCCCACTCATTCAGCTTGATTTTTTAAAATGATACCACATCTGGATCAGGAATTCTGTCCCTTTCTCCCTTCTCCACATCACAGAGAAGTCTAGTAATTGTGCAGATTTTAGATGACTTGTGATAGTTTACCTTTAAGTAGAAAATTATTCTTGGTCCCAACTAGGGAGGAAATTGTAACTTGCTGCAATAATTAAGAGAACTGGGATATTAAAGCTAGTTTAAAACATACTCATGGGAATGAAATGCGTTAATATTATAATTTAATTATGATGCAAGAGTATGATTGAGAATTTTATCTCTGAGAAAGAAATAGGTGTCACCCATCAGTACTAACAGCAACAATGGCTTAAGCTATCCCATTTTCTTTGCATTGCAACAGGCTGGGAACATACACATGTTCAGCTATTGCATGTCATCCAAACCCTGCCAGTTTTCAGCTGAAGCCTGATAATTTCTTAAGATGAGCTAATTCCACTGTTTGAAATCATGAACGCATAACCTGTCTGATAAATCACACACAGGTGTGTGTTTATAACCTTATTACTCAATGATAAACAATTGTGTTTTGGAAATAAGAAGTGAGCATGTAACATCAAGTCAATTTTAAAACTAAGTAGCTCAGTCAATATCTGAAACTTGTAATGCATCTATCTCCTGCTTTTCCCTCAGCGTGGTCAAAAATGAAAAAAAAAGTGCTTAACAATGCCAGGAAAAAGAAAATTTGAAAGCACAGAAATATGGTGAGGGTGATATTTGGCATATCTGATACTAAGACATTTCAGAGAAGCAGTGGCATGGCTTCCCATGCATACTTGTTGGATCCACTGTTGGATCTTTTCATGTGATCAAGCCCATTTGCTACAAATATTCATAGACTCACCCTTCATTGCTTTGCAAACTAGAAGTGGTCATTTTAATCATCTGTTGTGAGTCACCACATTACACAAACCACAGACTTTAACAAACCATTTTTGCTGGAAACTTACAGCTTCTGTAAGTATTTCACCTTACTTTCATTTTAAAGGCTTTATATATGAGGAAAAATCTCCAACATAAAACTTACTCTCTCTGCCCTAGATTCTTGAGTCTTCATCCTTGAGTACATTTAAACCTATGCTGCATATTTACTGGTTTTTTGCCCATTTCAGTTATAATAAATACACAAAGCAAATTTGTGACCAAAATGCCATTAGTGAAGCAATGTTGGAAAGAGTTGTTCCATGAAAGAAAAAGTCTATTAAGAGCTTGTTGAAAAGATAGAAATTATTTATGAGGCCAGCTGACTCTCTTCCTGTAATACCAGACTATTTAAGTTTTCATCCAAGTGTACTGAAACCAGTGTAAAAGTGATAAATCTTTGAATGGAGCTCTCAGTTATTAGCTGAAGCCCTGAAGCAAGACTTATAAGCCTGCAGATTGTGAGGGACATGTACCCTGGTTCTGCACAGGGTGGACTGGTCCTGCCTAGGCAGTTGCTTCTTATTAGCACTTGGTTGAGCTTTCAGGCTTTGCCATTAAGCTTTTTTTCCTGCATCCTGGCTCAAAGTCTCTGAGGCTGCTCAGCAACCACAGAAGAGACTGTGAGAGTGACACTGTTTCAGATGGCAGTAACATCCAGCCACATAGGTCCTCAGATCTGCAGGCTGAGCAAAAGATTTTCCTCACAAAATCTGACTACTTCCCTCCTGCAGCCCTGCTCCTCCCCAACCTCACCCAGAGCAGACTAATGAAAGAATCAACAGCCCACAAAATAAAGGGAAGCAAGAAACTCTGAGAAGGGAGTGGGTCCAGCAGAGTTCTCCATCTTCTGTAATTTCCTTTTACAAACAGTTTCACTCTTTTCAGTCTATGATTCTTAAAGTTTGAAGATTTTAGTCTATAATTCCTGTGTTTTTCATCCTGGTTGAGTCAGACTAAGATACTGCCACAGCTAAGATAGATACCTCAGCTAAACCCATTAGTCTCAGTAATACTCAATGATGATTTATGCATTGGCTTGTTGATTCTGAAATTATTCATCTCTGCAGTGCACATAGGACCTGTGTAACTTTCAGTCAAATTGTATGCAAAACTTCTTTCAAATTGGATTTTATAAAACATAAAAGTGTTTTTTTCAAGGAACTGGTTAAAAAGAAAAATAGTGAAAAATAATTATTTTTTTAAGCGTGCTAAGAAAATTATATAAATTTAAAAGCAAGAGAATACTTTCCTTGGAAATACTGTTAGCATCATCACAAAAACATGGGAAACCATATAATTGGCTTCTTTAAATCTACAATTCTACCAAACTTAGTCATAGACAATCTGAAGTTGCCTTGGACTTTGCAGGTCTTACTTTGGCAGCTCTCAAACATCAAAGGTGCAGTGAACTTTGGAGAAAGAGGTTGGAATGGATTTCCTTTCCTTTCCTTTCCTTTCCTTTCCTTTCCTTTCCTTTCCTTTCCTTTCCTTTCCTTTCCTTTCCTTTCCT
>WUAM01000344.1:1624401-1669266 GCA_024336885.1 Actenoides hombroni
AATAAAATAAAATAAAATAAAATAAAATAAAATAAAATAAAATAAAATAAAATAAAATAAAAGGATAAGTATCTGAAGTGCAATTTCAGTTTTCATTTTCCCATTAATTTTCTTAAAATAAACTAACAAGCTAGTTTTCATTTTTATCACTTTTGGTACATTGCTAACCAGTCTGAAGTCTGGAACATTCCTGATGACACAACATAAAATGATGTAGTAGTACCTTTTATTGCATGAAGGTAAAATGATTTCCCTTCATGCTGTGAGCCAAATGTAGAAGATCATATTGCAACTGATATAGAAAATTTATACAGTGAATAGCAGTTATGTTTTTGAAGGAATGGATGTTACGGGGAAAAATACTCTGGATAGGAAAAAGCCCAGTATATCAAGGAAGGACACTGGATAATCAGTTATACCTCTAAACACAGTAGAGGCAATGTTTGTGCTTCAGGCATGAGGTGATATTTTCTTGTTCACCTTTCAAGGCTAAAAAAGCTTCTTTTAGTTTAACTTCCTCTGAGCTCTAGAGTTTAAATGTTTTAGCTACCAAATTTAAAATAATAACTTAATTCTTACATTAAATGCTACATTGCTGAAAGCACAGTTACATTAATTGTCCTATTTTATAGGAACTATCGTCTGCACTTTGACTTCTGTTCTCAACTTCATGCGATTTTCTGCTTTCTGTAATTTTTATGGTATGTTTTGCATGTAGTGTCATGCTGTGTACTTTGCACTGTTTCTTTTCTCCGACTACTGTTTTTTATTTAATTGCAAAAGTTACAGATAGGGCCTATATGAAATAATTAAAAATTTTAATCAGGGCTCTGGTGAACCTATCTTACGATTCATTACATTTTTGGTGCTTTTTATGTTTGTGTGATGAAACAATGTGAATTAAAATCATTCTAGAGCACCTTGGGGAATGCAGCTGAAAACTGTAGTAAGTGAAATGGAAAGAATGATGAAATTGTAAGGAGATTCTCCTTTTTCCAAGTAAGACCTAATTTCCAAGCAGGAGAGAAATAGTATTCTTGCTAGGAACCAATCTATAGAAATAATTCAATAACTAAATATGACATGATAACATGATAAGTTTTACAGGATCAGCTACATTATGTTTATTTTACCTTGATACAAAATGTCAGCAGAAATATTGTTTCTTCCAAAAATAAAATAACCATGTATAAGAATTCCGTAAAAAATCAAAGTAAGTTATGTAGTTCAAAAGTGCCTCTTCATATATTGGATACATTTTTACACCAAAATTTATGCTTTTTAGAAATTTGTTACAACCAAGACAATAATGGGTAACTCATTCAAAACCTTTTTAACAGAAATATAGAATTCTGAATAATGATCTTTTACAAACCTTAAGTTCACCATCAAAGTATCTTATTAAATAAGCTGCAGAATCAAGAAGTCCATGGAGAATTAGAAGTTAATTTCAAACTTATTAATTAAAGAAAAGGTAAAAAAGTGTATTGCCAGTGCAAGAATTTGTGTCCTTCACGTCTGTACCATCATGGCTTTACAACGTACAGCTTAAAGAAAATGGAGAAATTACACATCCCCTCTTTTTGTGCTAGTGTGAATCATATGAGGCAAATGCAAATCTAGACATTAGTTTTCTTTGACAGCAGAGAAGAAATGTATACAAAATATATATAAAAAAGGTATTACAATAAACATGTTCTTGTTAGTACTGTATTGTCTGATTAACAAAACTGAATTTTTACGTCACAGATAGATTTACAGGTTGAGATATTAGCTTCATCTGTGTCCTGTCCCTAATTATGAGTACCACATATCATGATCCTTGCCTTGAAAAACATATAGCTATACAATTGTGCACTGCTGGTTCTGTTGGTAATACTTCTTCTGTTAATAGCAGTTAACAAGGATGAGTTTCTTCACGGCTCCTGTGGGGCTTTAGAAAATTGGAGTGCTGAAGACCTTATGTTTCTTTGTTCAGTAAACATTACTACAGTTACTTCTATGTAACATTTTATACTTTTTATTACAGCACTGTATCTGTCAGCAGAAGGCAAATAGATACTGGTTTTCATAATATAACAGATCATTCTTTAAATTACAATATTTTTTTTTTCTCTCTTTTATTCCCAGTGATTGGCTTACTGTGACCAAATTATATTACTTGGTTTCATTTTTACATCAAATAGCATTTTCTTAAATGGCTTGCTGTTTGCTAGCCAGCTGGGAACAAGAAAACATAGGTATAAATTAGCATTCAGGATGGACTTAAGTGCACTTGGCATAGTTAGTAAAAAGTCTGCTACATGATTTGGGAGTTGTCTTAGACACTCTCAAGCATCTAACTGGAAAGGAGTAGGAATGCAACTTTTGATTCTAGATTCAAAGGCAACAAAACCAAATTACGAGCAAACACTGGTCCTGCTGATGAATTTAAACTTCACTTGCAGAAAGGTAGCACCATGATGGGCATTTGTAATTTGCCTGCAGTGAACACTTCTTGTATTGATAAACTTCATTATCACAAGATCATGAAATAATTAGTTTGGAAAGGACCTCTGGAGGTCATTTGGTCCAACACTCCATTTGCAGCAGGAGCAACTTCAAATTTATATCCATTTTGGTTAGTAGATCGTGCTGTTCAAGAATTTGTCAAGCTGGCTTTGAACATCTAGAAGAATATACAACCTCTCTGGGCAACCTGTTCCAGTGTTCTATCAGTCCTAAAGTCTTTTTTTTTTCTCCTCTTAGTATTTTTATTGATAGCGATTACTACTGTTTCTCTGTTATTTAGTAAGAGTTTAGAGTGAGGAAATCAGTTCTCCTGTCATTCTTGGACATCTCTGGCAAAACCACTGTATTTGCAGGTCCAGTTTCAGTTGGAAGCAGTAGACTTTTTTTCTAAAGTAAAGAAAAAAGCTGATCAGAGAATGATCATAAAATGATCATAAAATATGTGAGACTGGTCACCAATTCTTGAATAGAACTCAGAAGGTTTTAATCTTTGGGACTTAAAATCCCTGAACTGTAAAATATTCAAGATAAGTGTTATACATCTTCCATGAACTATAAGTTATCCATGGATGGATGGATGGATGTAAGGTATTAATGTGATTGGAAGCTGCTGCTTCTTTGTCAGTCTTGTCCATTTAGCTGCCTTTGTGGACAGGCAGCTTGAAGAAGAGTAGGGATACACTACCCAAAAATGAGTATGCTAATGCTTCTGCAGATAAATGCATCACAAACTACATGCCAAATTTATAGTCAGAAGTTCTACAGCCAGAGCAGGTCATTACATTATTATATTCACCTTGTCTGACCTCCTGCATTTCATAAAGGATAGATTTCTTCAAACATTTTTAACAATTAAGACTAATTCCCATTAAAAAAAAAAGTCCTTAAAGATACAGAGTACCTACTGCATGAGAATTAAAATAATTAGCCTCTATATTAAAAACGTGTACCTTTTTCTAGTCTCAGTGCATGAATGCTCAGCTTCTAGCTACTGGGTAGGTCATGGTATTAGACATTTTATGAGGCACATAATTAATCATTAAACTGAATGTTTGCTTAAAAATATTTTATAATGCAAGGCATCAGTCACTTTTCCATAATGTAAAATTTGAAATATTAAATAAATCCCTCCGTTGTGAGATCCTAGAACATACATGCCCTGGACTTGCATCTGATTTCACTCGTACTCATCTTTACAGTTCTGTCTCCCATCTTACTGTTACCTATTTATACCCTACTTGCTGTAGCAGAGTCAACATATTATGAGTTCATTTATTTTACAAGTATTTAAATATGTTCATAATAGCATAAAATCTTCCAGGACTCTGGAATCATTTGTATAAAGAATATGTATATGATTCTTGTATTTTTCCTTCTGTTTTCTGATGTCTAGTACATTTATTTCTAGTATATAACTCTATGCATCAGGTTTTCCAGTACCTGTGTTGTCATCACCATTATGAAGACAGTTAGTGAATATAAGTAAGATTGACACATGTTTCAGCCTTTGTAACATTTTGACTTTCAACATTTTCAAAAAAGTGCAACAATCAGAGAACATTTATGGCAGTGTTCAGTTTTTCTTTGCTAGAAGGACAGTTATAATTACTATGAAAATGTCTAACAGTGTAAACTCAGGTGAGACTGTCATCAAGAATTAACGCATCTACATAGTCAGCAACCTCCAAGGTCAGAGAACCAAAGAATGATGTTACATCCACATTGCTATAAAGTAAAGCCTTCTAGGGTAGTGCTGCATGGGGTGATGGCACATAATTTGGTGTTGTCTTGTACATTTGTTCTCTATTATTATTTCTTTTTACTGAGGATACTTTTGAAAGAGTTTAGGACCCATTATGTTTAACCTTAGGAAATTTCCTTTAGCTTTTTTTCTCTTGGGAGAAATGTGTTTTAATTCAGCAAAATGCATTTCTTGTTGGTGTGGCTACCATACAAAACCAATTCCTTTTGCAATAACAACTTCTATATCTTCCTAACATTGTCTCTGTGAAGTCTGCTGCTTCTGCCAAACACTTGGTCTTATCTACCTTTTAGTTATGGGACACATTTATGGATCTCATTCTGTTCACAATTTTTTTTAATAAAGAAAGACAACCCTACACAAAACAGCTCTACACAAGAATCTGTGAAGGCTTGACAGGTGATATAGTGGTGCTTTGTGATATTAGTGAGCTAATTCACCTGCAGTGAATTCCTAGATTTTACTGGATTATAAAATAGTTAAAGTAGCAGTAAGAGAGAGAGCATTATTTATTGTATAATTTTAGTCTGAAATTAATATTGAAGTATGAGGAAAATGTACCGTGTGATTTATGAGTTTGATTTCAATTATTTGAAAAATTTTAATGCCACAGATTAACTTATTTGCTGGTATAAATCAATAAAATTGCTTTAATTTATGCTAGTAGCACATATGATTACATACTTTTATCTTCTTCATAACTGCATGCTTTCCTTCAAATCCTTCAGAAGAAAATCCCCATAGACACACTTCAGAATGTCAGGAACTGTAGAACTGATTCTGGTGGGAGATTTGTATCAACTGAGCCCATTTAACATCATGGTTTTTTACTTGTAGCTGATCAAAAATCCAACAAGCTATATTGTGCCTTTACCTTTTTTCTGTAGTGACAATTTGGGACTCCTTTGAAGAGACAAGAGATGGGTGTCTATTTATTTAAAAATTTTGATAAATCACTGAAAAAAAATACATACCTTCATACAGAATTTAGATTCTTAATAGATCATTTCAAGTAGGAATGTAACATGCTCCCTCTAGTGATGAACATGTAATTTCCAAAATCTTCATAAGATTCTAAAATGATCTATTGACAGTGTTGTTGACTAGCAAAACTTGTAAGAAATCTGATGCATTCTGATGGTACATGGTATTCAGTATACTTTATTGCATACATATTTGGAATAATATCTGAACAAAAAGTTGAAATGTTTCACGAGATGTACTTGAGCGCAAGATTTCTAGACATGTATCACCAACATTACTTCTATTTTCTGTGAACATTCTGTGAATCTCAGAACAGATTTGTGGTGAATTAGTTTTTTCTATTCAGATCAAAATAAACTCACAAAAAGAACAACTGTGAGTTAAATAATAAATAGGCCAATTCGCAGTCGTTACTCTTCCATGCTTAAATCTTCCTAAAGTGTCATTAAAATTCAATGTTCCTTTTACAGAATGATGCACAAGCAATACATATTGCAAAAATTAGATTCTGTGGATATATAAGAGGGGGTTTTATGCAGTAACTATAGCATTATGTCATTTGTAATTATTCTTTATTAGATGTAATTCAACCAACCTGTATAATTCAAATATATACATGCATCTACTACTTAAATAAAACTACTCTTGCTGCCCTTGACAGCTTCATGCCTTAGGCAAACCCAGTGTATTGAAAGCTCTACTTCTAGAGGTCCCTTCCAACCCCTACCATTCTACAAGTCTATGATTCATGATTTCTTTTTGCGGAGCACAGCCAACACAAAAATGTGTTATTACTGCCAATATTTTCTTCTATGTTCAGGAAACCATTTAATATTGATAAAACAAAAAAGACCTTGTTTCTAGTTGTTTCTTTTCTTCATCTTCAGTGTCTACTGATTCTGCAACTAGTGTTTTTGACTAGGTTTTCAAAACATGAAAAGAGAGTTATTAGATTTGTTTCTTTATTCAGGGAGCTTTTTTATACTGAAATTCTTTAAACAAACAAACCAAACCAGGCAAACTCCTTAAAAGTAGGAAACAGTTAATGAATCAATTAATTTAGTATTGAACTACACAGATTAGACAAAGTCACTTGATGTGCTATCTAGTTACTTAGTCACGGAAGATATGTTGGTTTTGTCAAACAATTGACAAAGATGTTCCACCAGCGGTACACTTAGGTTGTTCATGGGTTGATAGTTTAGTCTATAGAATTTACTGAGCTCCATGCATATCTGTGGTAAACTAGTACTACGAAGTGGGAGTTAAAAGTTTAAATTCTATCTGGTAACCTGGCAGAAAAGATACATGATTTACATGTTACTTCATGTGAGCTGGTTCAACAGCTGTATAAAAGAAGTCCTACTTAGAAATCACTTCCCAAGGTGTAGATGACTCCTACCTTTTGCTGAGCAAGCTGGCCCAAGAGTTGGTGCGTGTAATGTTGATATCTTGCTGTTCCAGTAAAGACTGCAGCAATGTCTTGTTGTTCCAGAACTCATTGTTGTTCTCCCCTGGAGAAATAATTGTAACAGCAGTATTAGCAGAGGTTTGGCAAGTCTGCATACAGCAGTATATCCTGACTAATACTGAGTGAGCACAGCAGTATTCGTGTTTAATCAACTTAGTGACAAATGTCGTGTTCCACAAGAACAAAAGGAAAGAGCCTGGCCCAAAAAAAACTGCCTGTCTTCCTGTTTTCCATCACAACAATACCAGTGGTAGCAAATCATCCCTGCAGTGTAAATGTAGGGACACCACGTTTTCCTAGAAAGAATCATGGTGCTGAAAAGTTGTCCCAAAGGGCCAACTCTCCTCTATGCATTCTTGAAGATAAAACCATTTCATTTCATTTTTATTTTTTGTTCTGCTGGATTTTCATCATTATTTTTTGTGAGTGCAAACATTTCTACTATATTCATGCTGTATATCTGGACAGTATTAATCTTTGGGGTTAAAAGTTATCCGAGACATATGTAATTTCTCTGACTTCTCTGACAAAAATTTTGATTTTCACCAATATCATTAAAAATTAAGCCAAAATTAAACCTGGTGAATTATTTCTAAGCGATAGGCCGAATGCTGTCCCAATTTGGGTTTTGATGGAGATGTATCTGTAGGATATACTGCCTTACTTCCATTAGTAACATTGAAATTGGGTTTCTGCTACAGTTTCACTAAAGAGAGGAAATGTTCTGTTGTTACATAAATGACACACACATGTGTGACTTATGACACAGAGAGCTTGTAACTTGATAGATACAGCACTCTGTATTGATATTTATGATATAGTTCTAATTATTATTATTACTTCTATTATTATTACACTTTTATTTTATTACTACTACTAATAATAATACTTATTAACTTTAGGGAAGTCACTTATAAATTATCCATTATTAGATTGCCAATTGCAAAATACTGTCTCTAGTGCCTCCTGTGTTATCTAGAGGCTACTGATTCTAAACGTCTTCTAAAGTCAGTGGAGAAGTTGGAAGTGTCAGTCTGACTGAAATCACTCTCTGCTGAATACACAGAAAGCCTTGGAGATTCAGCTGTAGAACATAGGCCTGCATTGAATTGTATCAGCATACTTGTTAAACCATCCGTAGATATTTTCCATTCCTCTGAAGAGCTTAAAATTAGGATAGAGATGCAGAACTGTTTTGTTAGTAAAGAAAAGAACTGTTATTGTGTTAGTAAAGAAAAGTACAACAAATCTACAAAAATGGAACTTTTGATTTCTTCTTTGGACCAAAAAATATAAAGGGACTTTGTCTAAGGTAGCTGGGAGAATAAGGAGAGAAACTTAAGGGCAAGTAACAAAGAAAAGTTTTCCTCGTATTACTGTCAGCATTTTCATGAAAATACACATAACAAAATAGGCAGACAAGCTCCAGTGGAACCTATGGAATCAGTTTATGAGGATAAGCACTTCTCCCAGATTCTCTACTAGCCAATTAGTGCTTCTAAATATGGGTTTTTCACTCTAACATGTGGAATCTGTATGGACTTCTGAAACATTACAACTGAAAATTAAACCTTTTTTTTTTTGCTTTAGACAGTTCATGGAGGAAAATCAGGGTGTTCAGCCTGCCATCATCTGATGTGTAGAGTTGGATCATGCATACATATATATATTGATTTAACAAGGGTTTTCTCAAGCTGTAGATAACAGTTGTAGATAACAATATCCCCTGAAAGTCCATGACGCTGTGTTAGACAGTAAAACCACAATTCCATCATATAACCAGAACTTAAATTCTCACATCAATGAGAATGGTTTTGTTAGTCAAGGCACTGAGGACTGCGTTTATAAGTTGTCAGAACCTCTGTTTAGTCAAGGTGAATTTAACACCCACAACTAGTTATTATAACTGTTTGCTATTTCCCTACCCTGAGAAACTGAGCAGCTGTCAACTGTCTCAAGAGATCACAAGAAAAGGGATGAGTCTAAAAGGATAATACCACCAAACCACTGATTTAAGTATTCTAGGGCTGCTAGATATAATGGAAATAAGAACACACTAAAATTACAAAGATTATGGTGTATTTGTTTCATGAAGATATTTTATTTTAAGGAGGAACTGTTCAGCTAGAGAAGTTGACCACTGCTCAAATACAGAGAATCTAGGCTGGCATGAAGATTTCTACTAGTGTAGTATCTTAACATGAACCATACCTCATGACAAGCACATACGTGAGTTAAGAGAATGAGCCATTTATCAGGTAACGTTTGTATGTCAGATACACCACTTTCAGTTGACGAGTTGTAAATTCATTTCAGGTTTTACCGCTGTTGAACACAGTGGCACTTCTGCATGTTGGGATGTAGGATCCACTGTTTTAGTGCTATGTGGTGCCAGAAAAAAAAATAAAAATCCATCACCTTAGGATTTGGATCAGAGAGATGATTAGTGTGTGTGAAACAGTAATAGTGATCCTGTACATAGCTATACAAAGCTCACTAACAGAACTTTGAAGAAACAGAAATGCTAAGATGCTTAAAAGGAAAGAAAGGGTATAAATATAAAATAAAGAATATTCACATTCTCTGATACCTGGGGAACTAGAATCACTGCCCACCCTCTTCAGGGAATTCAGTTTTCTGATATTTAATAATTAGAGATACAAATTCTTAAAGAGTAATTAATCACATCCATAGAAACTAAAGTAGTATAATTAGATATGTTTCAATTTGATATAGTTTTAATTTTCTCTGTTATCATCAGTAGCAACAAATACCAGTTCTTGATATTTGTTTGGAGCTAAAATAATTGGAATTAACTCATCTCTAGTGACTTTGAATTGAACATTGCAAGGTTGATTACTGTAACTCATCATATCAGAAAAGGAAGCCTCACTGTGCAGGAAAAGCAGAAATTTTAATTAGCAAACCAGAGTTACACTTGCCACTCACCAACAAATTTTCTTTCATCACTGCTGAGGAAGAATATCAAGGTCACACATGGGACTGAAATCTTTCAGGTTGTTCCAAGCCCTTCTTTATTCAGACATAACCTTCCACATAACACTTACGTTCCTCTGGAATAAGGAAATTGTCTATTAGTTGGAGCATGTAGTCCTCATGAAATGACCTTCACCAGTGCTGTAGTTACACCTCAGAAATAATTCATGTAGGAGATAAGAATAGCGATGGGCTTCCCCGCATTCAGAATTACATGACATTTATTTCCTTACCTTCACTGTATTTCACTCCTTTGAAGTTAAATCTAAGCTTTTTTTTTTTTCTTCTATCTTCAAAAGGAGAATGAGCAAGGCTTTTTAAATTTCTTTTAAAAACTTGAAGATAGTCACAATATCTAAATCTGCAGCATGCACTTTTAAGTTTGTGAGTGTGCTCTAAAATAATGACTCCTGTAAAAATAATTTATTCAACTTGTTACTGAGGAATTTATTTATTTATTTTTAATTAATGTGAGTAAAACTGAAAATAATTTTTTTTTCTAAAATCAAATGGACAGAAATCTGTTACAAATAATCCTGTCTTTTTATGGAAAGTCATGTTTTTAGGAAAAATAGTTCAATATAAATACTAAGATGAGTTCAAAATAATAAATTTCTTTTGTGAATAACATAGTAGAAGCGTTCCATGATGTATTCATTTAACTGAAAGTAGAATACATTTTCTGTCCCACTGTTTTAAACTGGACATTTAAACAGGAAAATCAAACATTTACTGCATAAGTTCATAGTTCAATCAACTGTATTGCCTACGAGAAACAGTGGATGAAGAGCAACAGAAAAAAATTCTACCAAGGAGTCCACATCGTTATTGTGTATATTGTAGTTTTGCTGTTTGTAGTGAAAAGAGGAGTTTAGAGGCCTCAAGATGCTTTCTCTTACTCCAGCAGACAAGAAAACATGTGATCCAATGTGCCTGTGAGATACAGCATTCAACAGCCTGTAACCTTTACAGTAGATATGAGCTTCTACATGGAGAAAGCAGCGCTGCTGTGGGAAGGAATCCCACAGCATGACTTCTCCTTCTGCTCAAAGCCTTCCTGCAGCATGTGGTAGCATCCCACAGTAAGAAATCCTGTCTAGCACTGATGGGTATCCTACTGAGGGAATGCAGTTCCCTGTGTCTCAGTTCAGTGTTTGCTCTGCTGTCTGGATAGCAGTTGGCCTCCAGAGATTTCAGCTGTGAATCTGCTGGAAGTGTTGCACACAGTATTGTACAGCCACTCAGTCATTTCATTGAACTCTCTTCATTAAAAATGTGTGCCACTGTATCTGCTATTACATGTGGACATTTTTTGTCACCAAATCAAGGTCTAGTCCAGTTGTCTGGTGAATGGTGCAGAGATCTGGCTGTATATAGCAGCTCTTGGGGTTAATGCCAAGGAACAAAGCCATCAAAACAAACTATGGACTGAAGATAAAGAAAACCAAGTAACTTGTAACTATTTTCTAACCATTCGGACACCATCCATTGTAGTTTTCCAAAGTACTTTTTGATTCAGAAGAAGAGATGTGCTCTGGATTGACACCTGGTCCCATGCCTTGTTGGATAGACATTATTCAGAGGTACAGCAGAACACAGCTATGATGACTACAGAGAGGGAATAGACTTGTGTCTGAAGACTGCCCTACTTTTAAGTACAGATGTGGTTTTTTTCATTTACACATATTAACTAGGTTCTCTATTTTAAGCATAAACTCCCTTCATTTTTCTGTATGTCATCTGCCCTAATCAGTAAATAATCCTAAAATCCTGTTACTGTTTCCCATTATTAATTTATTAATTAACTGTTCTGTATCATTGACATTAAATTCCAAAATAGCTGAAGTGAGTTTTGTTAGGAATACATCTGTGGATGGTTTCTATGGTAGCCTATTCCGCAGTCCCTCTTTTAATGTCTCTCAAAGTAAGACTGTAGATTTAGAAAATCCATTTATAAATATTTTCAGAGATTTAGTAGCATCAGCTAACAACTTCACAAATCCTTTTAAAATATACTGTTAAATATACATACAGGGTGGCTGGCTTCTTAAGCTTGAGTAAAATATATAGAGTGAATAAGATTAGTATTTTTTTCAGTTTAAAAGTTATTATTGCAAGCATTGCAGAATTTTTCAAGGTACACTATGGTCTCTGCATGATTTAAGCAACTGCTTCAGTTATCTGTAGTAATATATACAAGCTGCCTAACAAAAGTCATCCACAACAATTTATTCATAGTGTTAAAAAAACCCACTGTTATAAAAGCAGGTTCTGTTCTTGATGGCAGAAATGTTATCCCTTATTCCAGATGTGATATATTTCCAGGATTTCTGAAAGTATATTTGATTGACATGCAGTACATTTTGACATCACAGTTGAATAAACTATCCCATATCTCAGTAATATTTCCAGTTGGACTATCTGTAAGAATAATAGAATTGCCAAGACTGGGCAAAAATTCATCTGTAATACCGCTCTAGCAAGCCTATACATGCCAAAAAACTATAACACAAGTTATTTAACTACATCATCTGTCCTCTTGTAGAGAAAAAAACAGACATTTCCCAGAAAAGGCTTTGCTCTTCCAAAGACCTTAAGAAACCATGTTCTGATTAGACTCTGCTAGTAGTAGACAGCATTTTGCATGTAATTAGGTGTATCTTTATTTTGTGTCTCATTAGCAGAAGACTTTTATAAATCTGAAGGAATGTATGGAAATGTAAGTGCTCGTGCGTACGTGATTCTCTCATCAGAATGCCCTAATGCATGTCTTGATTCTTCACATAATTCTCATGTACACATTTATTCACTTTCATGTGAAATCCTATTGCTTATTGTTGGAATAAAGATTTATGGGGATGTAAACAACTTTGTGCAATGAAAATTCTAAACTTCCCAAATGGGTGAAGATTTGTCATCATGTTTTAGTTTATATCTTTTCCTGAAAGAGTGGAGAACTGTGAAAGAGCAACACTGAATGTCTAAAGCATGTACAAAAAGTAAGCTTGGACTTTAGTAAATTACTCATTAGATCTACAAGTTCCTAATTAACCAAAATATATCCATTTACCAAATTTCTATTCTCGACTGTTTTTATTAGAGCAGTTCACTACTTGCTTTCCTCTCTGTTTGGAAAACTGATACAATGTTCTGGTTTTATAATAAGTGTGAAAGGATATACTGCAAGAGTGTATGCAAAGACATTGACATGTTTTATGAAGAAAATCCCAGTGTCTTATAGAGCTTCATGGCTGGTACTAATTCTTGCCTTAAAAACAAGCAAACAAACAAAACAAAATATGAACAACAACAACTACAAAAAAAACAAGAACAATGAAACAACAAAAAAAACCCTGAATAAACAAACAAAAAACCCACCAACTTTTGAGGCAGTAGTGTGGAATCCAGAATCATTCCTAACTGATTTTCCTTCTTTTCACCTTTTCACTCTTTGAGCACTGAAAATCTGAATCCTTCAGGTACTTGGCTAACCTCTGTAAAGTCTACACTTCCAAATGCCAGCATACCTATAATTTCATGATATTTTATTTTCCAGGAAGTACATAAATACATTTCAAGTATTTATGGTATCTACATTAGCAACATCTTTCTGATAGTTTTTACAAGAATATTCTGCAATATTCCATGCCTAACTTGGCACAGAATATTCACACTTCTCTGTTACTAGCATTTACCTCTGAAGTCTATTGTTAGCATCTTAAAAGAAAGGGAAAGACAATGAAAATAAAGATGATTTGTTTGTTCAAATGATGTGCTGGCAATGAAACTTGTATAGCTGGGCCTATTGCTGGCTCAGAGTTGTCCTTAAAACAAAGTACTCTGCAGACTTAGTGAGGAATTCACCAATAACAAGAAAATGCCCCAGTTCATACCCTCATAGTGAGTCATTTACCTTTGTAGAGGGAGGACCCAGTTGTTTGAGTGACTCTCACAGGATAAAAGCCTGAAGGTGCAGCTCTTGTGCTGCATTTCTTCTCTGGCTGTCTTGCTGGTTCCATTGGTCCTCTCGTAATTAACCAGATGAATAAGCAAATAAATAACTTTCCTACCAGCAGTCCTCATCTAGAACTACTGTCATTGCCATCTTCCGGTTTTATTGTGCTGTTTATCTCCAATATGACTTAATTTTTAAAATGCATAAATTATTTTTGAGCTATTTTCATGCATATTGTACAGTGTATGTCGCATTGCATGAAACCAAAAGAACAAATAGAAAACCTAGGCTATGTTTAATTGGAAGGTACTGAATGCATATTTTATCTAAAAAAAAAAAAAAAGTACTTAAGAGGATATGTGCATCTGGAGTGTAATAATCCTTCTAACTATCAGGCAAGAGCATATCTAGCTTACCTCATGCGTATGTCTCAAGTTCAGAAAAAGTGAAAATCTGAAGCACCACAGGCTTTCCATAAAGGATATGCTTAGTGCATTGCAGGTCTTAAATCCAGGAGGTCACTGCTTCTGTTTTACACTACAAAATATAAGATATATTGTCCTAAGAATTATGTGGTATTATAGAACGTGGGCACAACCACCTCGTACACAGTCCATTAAGACTGTGTCAGTCTTTTTTTTTTTTTTTTTTAAGAGTTTCCTTTGATAGGATCCAAGTTCTCCACCTAATTTCAGTGGACACTGGATTGAGCCATGTAGTTAGTTAATCTATTGTTTCTGTTAATATTAGTGGATACTGATCATGTACATGATTTAGAAAACTTCCTTTTAATTAAGTACCCAGCAGTGAAACTATTAGTTCTGTGATGAAATATGAATGCTGTTCCTACCTTTTTTCCCTTTCTACTAAAGGCATAGTAATACCCTAGTGCTTTTCCTGTTCTACAGGGATTTACCCTTTCTACTAAAACTTGGTCAGAAGATCCTGGAAATAGTAAAAACACACTGTTTCTTCCAAATAATCTCTGATACTTCTCTCTGTGTACGGGTAATGTTGCAAGTTGTGCTTCAGTCTCACAACTCAGCAACTGCTAAATGCTTGGCTTTGCCTCAATGTAAAGCATTTAGCACCTTTGCTAGTGATGTTTGAATTGATAAACCTGGAGATCTTCAGGATCACATTTGCCAACAACCTGCTTATTAATGCAGTTTGAAACTATTACCCCTGAAAAATATGTTTGGGAATCTGCAATTTATTCCTTTGGTTTTGCAGTTATTTTTAAAGGGATGCATCAGAGAAATTGCTGGTATTGCACACTTAGAAAGAGGACAAAACATTTCCGCTTCATGACTCTTGGCAAGAAGGGGCTTATGCTGTTGTTTTATGTTGTTGTTGAGAGAAGGATCGTAAACACTTGAAGCTTCCTGCTTTGTAGGACATCTAAAATCACTTTACTTGAAAATTATGTTTATTATTCTCTTCATCTGGGAATCCAGTAGATCAAGACAAATGTGGTGTTTCTCTGCTTAATGCAGTTAGTAATTTGACAAGATAGGTATAATTTCCCATACATTTCAGTTCCTCACAGTAGTAGTGTCCCGGAGTAATTTGGCAAACAAACAAAACAGCTAATTAAACATTGTTTAATTTTTCTAAGGCAAAGTGTATGCAAGGTCATACCAAGGGCACAGCTGAAATTTATTAAAGACTAGCAGTCTGTTTCTGGAAGAGGGGTCCCTCCAGCTATTGTAGTGCATGGCAGCCTGGCCTACCGCCTTTCTCAGCAAGCTGGTGTACACAGCAGAATTATAGAACAAATTTTCAGTAGAATGTCTAAGAAAGGGCTTCATATATTAAAGATTTTTTTTTTTTTCTTGTTATGTTTGGAACAGATAAGCACAATAAGGCTTTACTTGCTTCCTTACATTTGGAAAATGAATCTGGGAGTAGATCATTATGCAAAAAGGGCCAGGTTACTACTGCCTTTCATTTAGGCTGTAAATACTTGTGGCAAAGACACACCTCTGCTTGTCTGTTTACCTCATGCAGTAGGAATCAATCTGTGAGTTCAAATGCAAATCAGCTAAATAACTGTGAAGGTGTTTGGATAGCAAAGATGTGTGCTGTGTTTGCCCTTAACTTGCAATTAAAAAATGTAATAATATAAATACTTATAATACACCTATAAGCTTGGAGTATTGAAACTGCACAAAATCTGTACGTAGGTATTGGACCATACAGGGACTAAGGCCTTTACTTCTACTCTCCTGACCATCATGTAGACAGTACAGGAACATTATTCATGCAATATTATCCTTGTAGTGCTGCCAAAGACTGTAAAATAACCAGATTATTTTCTGTGCAAGGATGAAGTGTTCTTGAAAATATGTCTGTGGTACTGAGCACAGAATACCTTTCTGAGTCTTTCCTGTCATAGTTCTGTGATTTTAAACTAACATGTTCTTATGCTGACACAAATATTTGCCTCTTTTCCTATCATGCATAACTACATAGAGTTAGCAATAAAAGGAATACTGAGAGAGCACCTTTGCAGCTTTTGAAGTAGCAGAGCTGGGCAGACAATGTGAAGACTCAGTGTCTCTAAGAAGTAGAAATATTTTCAAAGTCAAGCTAAGCACATTGTTCCCAAATAAGCACTAATATGTTATAATTTATGTACTTGGATGCTGACATTAAAAAAGAGACATAAATTCCTAGTTGTTCTCCTACATGCACAAACTACTGTGGAATTTTCCATCCCTGGAGTTCTCCCAGAGTTATTAATTCTATAATTTTTACTAATAAAGGGAATCTGGACTGAACACTACATGAACTGACCATTTTTTCCAATCTGCACTAGCAGTCAACATAAAACTTCCATGTTAAATGTTATTTATTGTTCCCCAAACTCACATAAGCAGTACTTCAAATACAGTTTATTCCTATTAAATTAACACTCTCCTTTTCTTATTCCTTGTAAAGTTTTCTTAGGTGTCTGAATCTATACTCCCAGGTGCCTTATACTCAGTTAAAAGACAGTTGCTCTTTCAGAAGCTATTTATGTAAACAACACCTAATTCCTCTCCAGAAACATAGCACTATCATATGACATAATATTGTGCATAGAAAGCCTGCACTGAATTATCATGAATCACCATGTTTTCCCTGTAGAACAGAAGAAACAAACTGCAAAAGCAAAGGGTCTGACACATAGTTTAAATATCACTAATCTGTACCAATTATCCATCTTGTACTTATAAATCCAAAGTCGTTGCTCGGTGAATGACCTTAATATTGGTTTTGAGAGCAAATTGATGAATGATGCAAGGAGTGCTCATGAAATCAAAGAAGGTTAGTATCAGTTCAGATTTTGTAGTTTTGTAATTTCTAAGGTACCGAACACATTGTGTGACAGCACTCGCTAGGGACTGGTCGTGGTTACTTGCAAGCTATTCTTTTTGTGTCTTCTGTTCAACAGCAACAATAGATTGCATTTGTCATAAATATGCGTAGTGCAAGTATCTCTTGCTGGTTTTGATCCTGCAAGATCTAAAAGTATCATCTTCTTTTTGAATTCATGGAATTCAAAGATAATTTTTTTCATACGTTGCCATAGTAACTGGGTTCCTGTTTTCATTTTACATTAATAAAAGGCTAAATAGTATGAGCAGTAGCAAGTGTGTCCTATTAAGCTTTGATGCTGTATAACAAGAGGTGGTATGTTTACGTAAAAATATGAGGCTTGGAATTAATCATTTGTTTTAAGTCTTGAATCACCATGGGTTTTATTCCTGCTCATCTGTCTATGTGAATGGAGTTACAGACAAAATCTATTAAGAACAGTAACTCTACGTTAGTTTAAAAGCAAGAAAACAGAAAAATTGCCTATGGTCTGTAAGAGTACTATACACGGACCTCAATGTTCAGACCTTGATGGGTGTTTAAGATTCTCCAGTAACTGCCTCCAAGTCTGTAAACCTGTATATTGCAAACTCTGTGGTGCTTACAGAAAGGTAAAAAGGACAGCAGAAGTATTAAAAGCAGCAATGTCAATTCCTCCAGGGTGAAGGAGTAAAAGAGACAATAACTATTGATTATTCCATTAGCCAGGGAACTGCTTTAACCACTTGCAAGATCTCAGGTCCTCCAGGCTGAGGAAATTAGAACAGATGAAGGAGGGAAATGGGAGTCAGTAAGATTTTATCAAGAGCAATAAAGTTCTAGTGGGGATGGAAACTTCTGTACCTGGGGTAAGAGTCACCCTGAACACATGCAACTACTGATCATGGATCGCACTTGTCTCCATTTTTTGAAGGAAGTAGTTGACATCTTACAGGAGTTCAACTCTCAGTACATGGTACAATACAGAGCTCTTGGAGCAGACTCTCTAAGTATTACAAGAAAAGAGGGTGGAAACTCCCATGTTACCATCTGAGTGTTAGTATTATCTCCTAGCATTGTAGGATAGGTGTAGCAGGTATAGAATGATAGAATCGTTTTGGTTGGAAGAGACTTTCAAGATCAACAGTTAACCCAGCACTGCCAAGTCACCACTAAACCATGTCCCTCAGCATCACATCTACATGTCTTTTAAGTACCTCCAGGAATAGAGTATAGGTAGAACTTCCAAGAAATTTTCTGGAAAATCTGCTTTTCCTTAAAAATGTTCATTTGTGTAATGTGTCCATTTCAATTAATCTTTCAGGAGAAAGGGTTCCTCATGTTCATGATGGCATATCTAGTGAAACCATGGGGTGCATGGGAAATGGAGAAAGGAAAACATACTCTAGAATTGCCGGTAGCTATTTAGTCACCTAGGACAATCAGTGGGAAACTGAGATTCGGGGAGACTGAATGTACTTATGTGTTGAAGATGGTAGATTAATAACTGACGAAGAGACCGCATCTTTTGCACAATATCATAATGTTAAACTTTTGTCCAGGAAGTGGAAGATCTGATTTCTAGTCACTTCCCAGTCTCAATAGTTTTGAAACCAAAACCTGTGAGTGTGATGTAATTACTAAAAAATCAATTGATAAACATGTTTCAAACACTCTGAAACTGAGGAGAACCTAAAACTCTCCCATTTCCAAATGGAATGTAGAGACTTATTTAGTGGTTTCTGTCAAAATAGGGATAGCCTGAACACAGTAACATGGGCCATTGGGAAATTAGGTCAAATTCTGATGCTTCCCTGCTAACATCTCAAGTTCTGCTAGCTATTCCAAGTCACTTCTCAGCATGTATGAAATATTATCAGTTGGCATTTATGAAGTTCTGTCATCCGAAGATGATGTTAGAGGCAATAACTAAATATAAGCACCTTTGCAGTTTGACATCATGATTAGCCAGTGATCTGAATTATTCACTCCACAAACCTAAATGGTTATCAAGTCTACTTAGAATCACAAAATCACAGAATGGTAGCAGTTGGATGGGTCCTCTGAAGATCATCTAGTCCAACCCCCCTACTATAGCAGGTTATCTAAAGAAGTTGCACGGAATTACATCCAGGTGGGTTTTGAAAATCTCCAGAGAAGGAGACTCCACAGTCTCTCTGGGCAGCTGGTTCCAGGGCTCCATCACCCTCACAGTGAAGAAGTTTCTCCTTATGTTTCAGTGCATTCTCCTTATGCTCCAGTGGGATGGCGAGGTGTTGACAGCTGGACATGGTGATCTTAGAGGTCTTTTCCAACCATGACAATTCTGTGATTCTGTGAACTTCCTTGTTTTCCAGTTTGTGCCCATTGCCCCTTGTCCTATCCTGGGCACCACTGAAAAGAAACTGGCCCCTTCCTCTTGACACCTGCCCTTCAGATACTTACAAACATTGTGAAGTTCCCCCCTCAGTCTTCTCTTTTCCAGACTAAACAGTCCCAGGTCTCTCAGCCTTTCCTGATAAGAGAGATGTTCCAGTCCCTTAATCATCTTTGTAGTTTTCTGTTGAACTCTCTCCAGTAGTTCCCTGTCTCTCTCAAACTGGGGAATCCAGAACTGGACACAATACTCTAGACATGGCCTCCCTAAGGTAGAGTAGAGAAGGAGAATCTCCCTCAAATTCCTGGTCACGCTCTTCTTAAAGCACCCCACGAAACCATTGGCCTTCTTGCCCACAAGGGCACGTTGCTGCCTTATGGTTAAGCTGTTGTTCACCGGCATTCCCAGGTCCTTCTCCACAGATGCTATTCAGCAGGTCAATCCATAACTTGTATTGGTGCATGGGGTTATTCCTCCCCAGGTGCAGGACTCAATAATGATCCCTGTTGAACTTCATTATGTTTCTCTCTGCCCAACTCTCCAACCTGTCCAGATCTCATGAATGGCAGCACAGCCTCCTGGTGTGTCTGCCACTCCTCCCAGTTTTGTATCATCAATAAACTCCCTGAGCGTACCCTCTGTCCCTTCATCCAGGTGAATATGTTGAACAAGACTGGACCCAGCACTGATCCCTGGGGAGCACCGCTTGCTACAGGCCTCCAACTGGACTCTGTGTCTCTGATCACAACCTTCTGAGCTCTGCTGTTCAGTCAGTTCTTAATCCACCAGTCTACTCATCTAACCCACACTTCCACTTTCAGTGCCACTTACAGCACTGAAACAAGCAATGTGAATATAACCCTTACAGATTTACTTACACATTTATTATTTAGTGTACTAAATAAATATTTAAAAGATCGTGAAGCAGATTAATTGTAGACAAGACTTGGTTTGAAGTCACAGTAAATACACATCAAAGATTTGTGTTACTTCCAAATGCCTGGTGTCACTGAGGGTCTTTCTAGTAACATAAAAAGAATATCAGTATGGTACATTTTCATTAGTGAGAATAAATAATAGGAATCCAAAGAATATCTGGTATGATCTTAAACATGCATCTTGTGTATCTCTGTCAACCTCAGTAAGTGTAGCTATATGGTTTTGAAAGGCATCCTCTCAAGGAGGATGTGCTATATAATGTGCTGTATAAATGGTTTACTTTGTAAATTTTCAGAAAGTTCATTCTACATTCAGGTCATGTACTTGACAGTGTGTCTTTCATCTTATTAATAGGCACCACAAGGCCACATAAGGAGGGGGAAGTCCCTGGAGTGGACTATATTTTCATCACTGTTGAAGATTTTATGGAATTGGAGAAAAGTGGTGCTCTCTTAGAAAGTGGAACATATGAAGGTAAGTACACTTTTACTGCTAAATCTGGTTTCCATTATGCTTTTTTCTAATTTGATGGCATTGAACTGGGACATCCCATTGCAACTGTTCCATTGCTACCGTTACCAGAAATTTGTTAAGAGCCATATGGCAATTATAAAAATATTTTCATATGTAAAGACTAAATGCAGATGGGTTCGTTGTCTTTTATTATATTATAGTAGTTAAAAGAAACAAGATAATGTGTTGCACTTGTAGGAAAGAAACACTAGTTCTTTATGCCAAATATTTGAGGCGATTTCCACAAAATTTCAGCAAACAGCTGCTTTTCTAATACGGGACAAACTCTACCAGAGAAATTAGTTGTATGGCTGACACTTTTCCATTGCTTCTGTGATCCTTCAAATACCAATCTATGTCAGAGTTGAAACCTCACTATTTAAGTAAAATAGGAGGGATGTGCTATGTCATGTTTTATGGCTTTAGTAAAGTTATTGAAAATAACTCATTAATATTGTAATATAACAGAAGGATAGAAAGTGTCCTAATGACTGCATTAGAAAATGTCTGTATATGGGGCAAAGAGCCAGCAGCTTATTGCAGAGTAGTGCTTCCCAGGAGAAGTGATCTTTCATCTGATTTTAAACCTTTTCCAAAACACAGATATCCTGAAAGTGAAACTGCTATAAATGGAAAGGCAGTTACATAGCATTTTAATATAACCAGAATAATTCTATACTATTTTAAACCAGATGCTTCTTAGAAATACACCAGTATGTAAGATAACTTGGCAATGGATAGATCTTTTTACTGAAATCTTCAAAATTATAACACCATTTGTATAAAAAATACGACCCATACACAGAATACCTGGGTGACTAGAACCAGTTACAGGAAACAATCCCACCTTGTAGCAAAAGAAGCAATGAAGACCTTTTTGTCCTGACTTTGTCCCTGTCAAGGAAAGCATCTGAAGATAAATAAGAAGCTATTCACCCCAAAGAAAATCATTAGCTGTGTTATAAATAGCAGGAAAGAAGGCAATCCTTTCACCTAATCAGCACAAAGTACCCATTGGAAAGTAAATAAATTTTCATTAAGAGTTTTATCAATACAGAACTTTTAACAAAGATTCCATTAAAGAAGGTCAAATAAAGGAAAATACATCTTCTTTGCTTTTCTTGCATCTTTCCCCACTGTCTGACACCTAATGGTGAAAGTTTCCTGAACATTAATAAGACACCACAATTTTACATTTGTCAGAAATTCATTAAATAACAAGCCTTTCTTGAAGTATCTTTTTGTTACCTTAGGTGACTGAAACTAACATTAAAGGAGTTTAAGTGTAGCACAGTCTGTCATTATTTGACCATGTAATTTCATTAGTTTGTAGCAAGTTTGTAGAGATTGAACTGCTAGGTTAAATTAATTCAGTGCTCTTCTGTCCCTCGAGGGGTACTGAGAGGTGTCTTTTAATACCAGCTGCCAGAGCTGAGTGGACAGCAAGGTGAAATATTGGTTGAGGAAGTGTGCATAACTCCTCAGACTGACTGAGGACCAAGCTGAAGAGAAGTCTGAAGTCATGAATATGCAATGTCTGTCATGTCATTCGATGATCACAGATGATAAGTTCACTGAAGCCAAAAAGTCAGAAACTAAACACAAAACAAAATAAACTCAACAGACCAATTTCTGCATAAATTCTGTATTTGAATTCCAATCACAAGATGGGCTTTCTGACAAATAATAGATAGTATATTATCTACGTATTTTGGCAAATAGGTAATACATTAGAAAATATACCTAACTTAAAGATGCTGTTTCACCTGTTCCCATACAAAGACTTTTGGACATGACCTTACAAAGTTTCACCCGCTGGTTCCTGATGGATTTCTCATGACTATTTCACCTTCCTCAGGGAAGGGATTTTTCTCATAATTCCACCACAGGGTTTCCTGAGCACATTCAGTCTGCAGTGATTAAGTTTACTGGTGAAAAACATACCAAGCAAAGCAAAGAAATTTTCAGTTCCCCCCACTAAGAAATGCTATTTTGAATCCTTCCATAGCAACTTATGTGAGCATGCATGGTCTTGGAGATGAATTTTCTTTCCTTATCAACACTGGTTATCAGGCCTCTGAAACAAATCAGCCTTCTTTTTAATGATTTTCAATGTTAATAGATTGGTTTGCAGATTCCTTTATTGTTTCTTCTTTTGACTTGAAAAAAACTTCTGTATTTAGTTAAGCTTCTATAGTTTAGCTGAGTTAGTCTGTGCTGATTGCCTAACCACAGCCACCTTGTACCAATGTCTCTAGCAGAAAAATGTTTTAAAGAAGGGATTTCTCATTTAATTGAGATAAAAAGACAATCTATGTGTGGTTTTTTTCACCACTACTTGACTAGAAGGGTTGATTCAGTCAATTTACCTTTTACTGTATGAATTCCAAAGAGAATCAGAAACATCCAGGTAAAACAGAAGAGAAGGAGGCATTTTGGAGACTTACCTGACACTGAGCCTTTTTTATTATTCATTATAGTATTCAGTATTGTTGGGAGGGGGAAAATTTCCTCATAGAAATGAGAAAAACAGAGAAAATAATCAGAAACTTTTCTTTCTGGTGCAAAAAAATAATAGTTGTGATTGCAAACTGGATAAGATATAATCTAAAAGTGAAACCAGTACGTATTCTCAGAATAGTATAGTTCTGTAGTTTGTTGTTTGTTTTTTGGGGTTTTTTTTATTAAGCTTACATTATTCTTTGAGTTTTAAAAGACATTTTTAAGTTATAAAAGCTTCAGAATTAAAAATAGGTTCCTCTGTGACCTCCTTACTATTTAGGCTTTGAATATGTCTTTCTCTGTCTACCGCTTCTGTGACAACTGTGAATGGCTGTAGTATTCCAAAGTGCTGTAGAAAAGCAACATAAACTCTACAAATCTTTTTTTATGCCTTTTTTGTGCCTTTATGAGCAACTGCTGGAAAAAGCAAGCCATCCTTATAGATATGAATTATTTTACAATATTTTTACTTAACAGTACATGCACAGTTGCTACACATTTTTCAGCTTACCTATGGTAAAGTTCCATGGCAATCTAGGTGACACTATTCAATGCAGAATGAGAGAAAGAAGAATACAATGCTCACTTCCACTCTCACTCAGATTAACAGTCCAAGTCACATTAACCTCAGTGAGATTGTCAGTGAAATTTCAGTTAATTCCATCAACACATTTCTGTTTGGGGTAGAGAGTGTTTGCCTGAAGGACACCAAATTCATTTATTTGGAGGTCTTTGTATAATAGCACAGCCAAATCCTAGAGGTCTCACTTTAGCAGAATTCCAGTTTACTGTACTGATTAAAGGAATTCTGATTTGGCCCAGAACGGTAACATTATTGGAGATAAAAGTTGTTTCCAACCCAGATATTGGGGTAAGGTAAAATAACTGTAGTTCTGTAGGCAGAGGAGGAAGTGTTCCTGTGCAGAGGGAAAGCCATCTGCCTCTGGTATGCAGACTCATGTCATGCCCCAGCAAAATTATCCACATTCCTTTTTCCCATTTCTGGAATGAAGTTCAGAGACAGTCTTTGAATTGACACAATGTATACAAATCCATAAAATGCAGAATAACAAAGCTGTGATGAATAGACAAATTGCGTGTATGTGTGTGCGCTGTCTTTTACAACTTTTCCAACAGGGTGGTTGGCTCAGTGTACTGCCATCTCTCTGATATGTCAGAACTTGTATGCAGACTTCATGGATCACTGACTTTGAAAGCTGTTCCCATCTCCTTATTAGATCAGCAGAATTTCTTAGCCAGTGCAGCATACCTGCAGACTGAAAATGTATTGAAATGGATATTGGCTAAGAATGCCAATGCTCATGAACGGAAATGTAACAGCTTTAATACTATTTCCAAACCCCACATGTGTTAACACACATGATTGAAGGTTATGGTAAGACATCATTATGAAGTACTAATAATATAAGAGTGTAAGAGTAATGCAGCTATGTGTAGAATTGCGTTTTAAAAGTATCATATGCAGTAGCAATACCAGAAAAAACAAGAATTGTTCTGTGTTTGTTGATAATCCATAAGGACATAATGCATTTCAAATAGACAAAACCCAAGGGATTTTAGCAGTGTGGAGCTCTGTAAGAAATGCAGACATAGAAAAGCTTATTCATAACTGTTTAAGTTGTGGCAAAATTATAAAAATAAGTGACTCCAACCAATACACCTATGAATAATGCACTAAGTAGAACTCTTTTTCTACCTATCAAATTTTTGTTTGCCTCAGAAGAGCTCCAGAACAGTTGTTTTATAAAAGACATAGTATTTACTATTAATACAAGAATAGTCCTTAATTTATCCCATGAAAAGCAATCATTGTAATTTATTGTGCCATTAATTTTGTCAAAAATCCACTTTTTATCATTTGTTTGATTATTTGGAGTTATCTAAAATTCATTCACTGGTTAAAATTCAAACCTCTCTGAAGCTATTTAACCACTTATATGATCATGGACTTCCCTTGACCCCACGGAAGTCTGTGGTAAAATTCCAACTGATTAAATGGAGGCAGAATTTCACCCATATTTTTTTTAATGATAGATTATTAGTTGGCAGAACGCTGAATGTTAGCTGGAATTTCCTTAATATTCCAGAACTTTTATTAAGTCTTTAAAAAGTAAAGGCTGAATGCATTCCATTGGTGAAACCTTGATGTTCTGTATTACTTGTGTATTTCAGGACACAAAACTTACTGTTGTTTTAGGAAAATTTTAAAGGGTCAGCTTGCATGTGTTCAGTTGAGTCACCATTACAAAGTTCTCCCATGGGAAAGTGAATGTGGGTTCAAGCTGAGGTCTTCCCACACACTGGCATGTAAACAACACTGGGAGATGCTGTGATTACATTCACCTAGAGAGTCCTCATACCCAAGAAGACATTCTAATTCCCATAGGATTTCATTCCATCTTTCAAACCACATTTAGCCTAAAACCTTCTAAATGATCTAAACCCCTCTGTTCGGCTAATGCGTTTTCAATTAACATCTCATTTTACTATCTGTAAATTGAAGATACAAGTTAAGGACTGCTCCTTGTAGGTAATGGACTTAGTAATCACTGAATTTGGTGATATTGGTTTATAAGAAGATCGTGCTTGAGTCCAGTAGTTTTGAATCCATTCTTCCATATAAAAAACTGTAAGGAATTTAAAAAGCCACCCACTTACTGTATACAGCATTCCCTTA
The DNA here is from genome assembly GCA_024336885.1 of Actenoides hombroni. NCBI lineage: Eukaryota > Metazoa > Chordata > Aves > Coraciiformes > Alcedinidae > Actenoides > Actenoides hombroni. The sequence goes on from WUAM01000344.1 coordinate 1,650,453, forward strand.
TGAGCAGGACATCCTTAGCACTCTATGGAGAGGGATACAAAGGTAATGAATCAAAACAAAGATAACAAAATACTGCTCTCCTAAGACCTGAACACAGTAGTTAATGAAATATTTGGATTTAAAATGGGAAACAAAGGAATCATGAGGGTAGATGTATATAGATAAAAATAGTAGTCCTTCAAAAGCATGTCTTTTAACAGCAGAAAGTGTTTTCAAGGGCATAAATGAATGAAATGAGATACTTCATAGCCAAGATCACATCCCTGTTGAAAGTGCCTCTCAAAGTGGCAGATCCCATATCAGTATGATGTCTGCTTCTCACAGCCACATTCAGAGAACATATAAATGTGGCTGTAGCCACATTTAAAGAAAAAAATAGGAGAAAAATTCTTAAATACAGTCAGTGACTTCATGATCTGATTGAGTTCCTGTACCTGTTCTATATTAGTAGGATTTTATGGGCTATGTTGTTTCCTCCCATACCCTTAGGGCATAGAATGGAGCTGAATTTCGTCATTAAATATGAAATGCAAAGAATGTAAATGCCTCGAAGCTCAGAAATGTAATGCCAGTGGATATATCAACATGTATAAGGAACCCTGTCTACATTTGTTAATGCATAATAAGGCATAAAGAATCACATTTAAGGGGTTTTTTTAAGTTTATTTAAGTATTTTGTTATTTTCTCAGGGAAGTAATAAGGAAGGAATCAAAACCGAGTAAGTAGTGTTTCCTTTTTGAATGAAAAATAGCTGTTTTTAAAATTAACACTATTGTAATATAAAGGATGACTTTCATAACCTCTGCAGTGGCTTTTTAAACTTCCTGAAATGTAGGATTAGTGCGACAGAAACAGATAATCACTGTGGTTGGAAAAGACCTTTAAGATCACCAAGTCCGACCATTATCTATCTCTACCAGGGACAGTACTACACCACATCCTTGAGCACCATATCTAGATGGCTTTTAAATACATCCAGGGATAGCTATTCAACCACTTCCCTGGACAGCCTGTTCTAGTCTTTGATAACCTTTTGGTATAGAAAATACGTATCCTTCCTCTCTGTTTTGAACTGGAGGCTGTATAAACGCTCATTAATAACTGGTATCCCTGGTGTGTGGTTGCTTTTATCTTAGGGTGTCAGGCCTCTGTCTTAGCTAGCATCCAGAGATGGAAACACTGGTGACAATCAAAACATTAATTGTTTTGCGAGTGATGCTGCTCTTGCCTCCTGCTGACAAGACTGTCAGGTGAGGGTAGTAGTCACTGCTGTGGTCCCCTCACTCCTGAAGATGGGGCTCTTCTTCCGTTCCCGCAGCAAGGCTTATGGTTAGAGGGTTGTGTCCCCCATGTGGGTCCTGCATCAGGCCATTCTCCTCCATAGCAGACTGATGACACTTCTAGCCAAGTGGGGAAAGCTTACAGATACTCAAGGCTGCAGGCCATATCGATAGGCAAATACTACTCTTTCAGTAATATGGTCAGTTTTGGCCTACTGCAAGGACACAAGCAACAAGAAAAGATGACATCTGGATGTTCATCACAATGCAGCAGGAATAAGTGGCACTTGGGCCATGTGTGTCAGTATAGGTCAAACCCTCTCCCAGAGGCTTATGGGAGTATAGATTTATGCATGACCTTAGAAGAGTGAGACCATTCTGCCTTTAAAATGACAGCATCCTGATGCAAACATCTGATGGTTCCCTCATTCTGTGCACTTCCAGAGAAATCAGAGACCACTGACTTCTGGACGGCTGAAAGAAAACCAACATCCATTGCAACTGTCTCTTTCTCCAGGACTATCTTTCTACTCACATCCCCCGCTCAGTAGGTGGTTGTACCTAGGATGGTCACAGATAGACTCAATCTCTGTGTGTGTTGAACAGGCTGTGATTGGGATGCACTTGACTGAGCTGTCATGCAGTCAGCTGCTAGACTGAACTCCCTGCCTTGCTTGTCAGACAACTCTGCTACCTAAGTAGAGGGTACTAGGTGGCCAGAGCAGTGTTTCTGACCATCCCAGGGTACTAGCTGGTGCTCTCTCTGAGTCAATGTTCAGTGCTTCTTTCAACCAGTTTGTGTCAGGCACAAGGTCAGAGTAGCCACTGTCAGCTCAGCCCAAGACCTGCCCTGTTCTTTACAATTCTGTTCAATCACTACCAGAAAGGTATTAACAAACTGAAGTGTCCAAAGGTAATGCAAATTACCAGAAGGGAAGAAATTTAGAGAACTCATCAGGTAGAGCTTTGTTGAGTAATGATTGAGAAGCTCAGAGAATTTAAAATGTGTGAACCCAATGGATGAATAAAGATAATTCAAAGTTGGGCAAATAAGTAGCCAGGACTAGCGTAATGAATCTGGAAAAGATGAACGTTTGGATTTAATATTGGGAACATATTTTCTCACATTTGTGTGATTTAAGTGTTAGAATAACCTCATAGGTGGATACCCGAGTTTCATCTCTTAGGAAGCTTAAAAGTAGTTATTAGTAGAAAAATTTGTGCACTAATAGAGGGATTAATTAAAGGCTGTAGTGTAGTATTGTCTACTTCAGTATAGTATTTATTAATGCTGTCTATGTGACACATTATGTTTTGTCTGTGTGGTTTTTTATAAAACAGATCACAACCAGTTCACGTGCACATTGCAGATATGTTTCTAACTGAGCTTCAACTGCGGTATGCATTGTGCTGTTTCAGTTTAAATGCAGGCTGTATTAGAAGAACTTCATCAAACTCTGTACAGCCTAAGCCACCAGACTATCTCACTGGTAAGGTACATTTATCTGTATTTATTACAAAAGATGTTAAAGAATTTAACATCTCAAATTACAAATCATAATGATGTGCCATTACTCTGGAGAAACATTTAGCTACATTGCTCAGTTACAAAGATCTCTCTTTTTGAATACATTACTAGAAAGACACAATGTTTGTAATGTCATATGCAGTTTACATACAATTATCGTATTATTAAGTCTTTATGAAGTTCCTCTGGATTTTATGTCCTCTCAGATACTACACATTTGTTATTGTGATATTCCTCATTATTTAGCTTCAGATGAGAAATTATCAGCTTCCTGTAGCAAATAGTATTCTGCTAAATACCATAAACATCAGTCCAAAAAGTGTTTGGGAGGTTTTTTCTGAAACACATGCAGAAAATCCCTTTTTCTATAAATCTTTCCACTTCATCAACTTCAGAATTTTATTTGAAAAATATTGAAGCGGTTCTATATTCTAAAGACAAGGTACACTGTTGTTTCCATAATACCTTCCTATTAACATCTTCTTATGAGTAAAAGGAATTATTTTTTTTCTGAGTATGTTCCCTAAATCCTTCTTGTCTTTTTTGAAGAGAGTTTTAGCAACTGCTTTCTCTAGTCTTTGCTCTCTTAATCACAGTGGCTTTTCAAATGTGATAGAGAATTGTCCCAAAATAACATCAGGGCAGCTTCCCAGCACCTTCAGATGCATCCTATCCAGTCCTATTAACCTGAATATGTCCAGCTGACCTAATTAGTACCTAATTTTGTCCTTCTGTACCATGGCTAGTATCCGTATGTGCCAGTCTTTGCTACTAAGCAAAGACCCAAAAGGCCTGGGATTGAGCAGCGGACTTTGCCAGTAAAGGCTGAAGGAGTGAAGACATGAGTCCTTCACTAAGTTATCCTTTTCCATGCTCTTCATCACTTTTTCACATACCACATTGAGCAGCAGGCCCATGTTCTCCCTGATCTTCCTTTTGTTGCTGCTGTGGCTGTAGAAGCCTTTCCTGTTGTCCTTGATGTCCTTCAGTAATTTCAATTATAGCTTTTCTTTGGCCTTCCCAATTCTGTCCTGTGTATTCAGGAAACATTTCTCTATTTGTCCTTGGTTGTCTGTTTGTGCTGCTGTGTTCCTGACACACCCTATAGTGAGGTGTTCCCTAGGAACACAAGTGGCTCTTAGAGTTTTCCCTTGTTCGCAAAACATTCCATAAAACCAGGATAAGGCTTCTCTATAGTGGTAAGGATTGGATTGTAGTTTCTGTATTCTTATTCTTTCAGTGTTGCAGGAAGACATTAAAAATTCCTTTCTATGGCCGTGGAAGGAGTTGTTACTTGAAATCTCAGTTTGATTACTCTGTTTCAACAGCAAGGTATTCTAGGACTTGGCAGTACTGCATGCAGCCCCAGTCATGACTACTATGGTGGACTGCAGACAGGTGAACAGAAGTGTGCATATTGCTGCCTGATGGCACAAAACGAGGGAATGGGCTGCTTCCCATCAAAATGACCTTAGAATAAGGAAGGACATTGAGAGAAGCAGGTTGTGCTGAGGGTGGAATAACACAGTAAAAGTGTGGGAAGAGGGCCTGGATTTGCATGGTTAATTGAAAAGAACAATTCAGCTACTGATACAGCTTTTTCTGTAATAGAGTTATATTACTTCCCTAGTGAGCTAATTAAAACAAGATAAAAGATCAACAAAACCCAAGCACTGAAAGAAATGTTTGTGTTTCAAAGCAAGGCAGTTTCCGATTAAAAACAAAACAAAAAAACTCTGAAGATAGTAAAAGCAAACAAACATAACCTTTCAAGTGTAGGGAAATCCCGTATATTGGGTTTACACTGTTTTTCAAAAATAATTACTCCATGTTTTGCCTTGTGTAAATGAAAGAATAAATAGATCTACAGGGGTTTTTGGCCAATGGAAGTCTCCCCTTGTATTTCCAGTAAAGGTAATGGAGATACAATCAGAATTCAAGGTCAAATATGCTGGTAGAGAATGAAATATAATAGCCCAGTTGATGATCTACATCTACAGTTATTTTATGTTGTGCATACAGGAAAAAAATAGCCAAGAATATAGAATAAAAGATCCTACTGATGCAGAAGAGTCCTACACCAGTGTAAGGAAAATGAAATATATTCAGCGCACCAGCACTGAAAGCAGTGCCACAATATCTGCAAACTAAGTGACTTTTCAGGATTTAGGTTTATTTTTCCAGACTCATTTTAGTATAAGTCTATACTCCCTCAGTCATCACCAGGAAGGGATAGGATGAAACTTAGCTATGACCACACCATGTTGATATCTGACCTAGTTTAGAGCATCCTCAAGGCTGCTGAAGATCAGAGGAATGCAAAGACAAAAATCTTGCTTTGATCTTAGTTCACCTCCAAATTACATTACATATCCTATCATTGAATTCAGGATTCCAGGAGAAAAATCTACAATTAAAAAAAATAAATCTTTAAGTCCTTCTAAGTTGCATAGTGATGTGCCTGATAAGAATAATGAACTTCCGAATCGGTGACAGGGAGTTATATACCCTTTCTGTTCAGAGATAGATGCAGGGTCTTCCACAGACACCGGGGTCAGTTGTAGGGGAATGATAGAGTTCTTCTTTTGTGTTCTGCTCATATGAGTGTTCTCTGCTAATAAGAGTAGATATTATAGGAGCTTTAAATGAAAGAAACAAATTGATCTTATTTCTTTTCACTATTTGTATTTACATGGTGTCAGGGAGACCCAGGCGTATACCAGGAACCATGAGAGTGACCAACCACTGGCACAGATTGCCCAGAGATGTTGCAGACTCTCTATCTTTGGAGATACTCAGAAGCTGTCTGGACATTATCTGGGCAACCTGCTGCATGTGACCTTCCTTGAGCAAGGAGGTTGGACAAGATGACCTCTTGGAGGACCCTTCCAACTTCGGCTGTTTTGTGGTTCTGTGAAATCATAAAGTTGGTGACATCATAATGTGGATATAAATAGTTCTTTCTGAGGGCATGTCAGAAGCAACAGGGAGATACAAAGAGATTTTGTAAGAGCTGGTACTAGCAAGAAGAAGAAAGGTGAAAGCTGACTTGAGTGGTGAGTTAGGCAGGAAAGTGAAGCCGGTATAGAAGATAAGTGAGGAAGGGAGAAGAGGTGGGTGCAGTGATGAATAAAAGGGTGCTGGTAAATTAGCCAAAAGTGGCAGAGTGTTTAAAAAGTAGGCAAATATAGTGATGATTGAATGGCTCTTATAACTGGGAGTACAGTGTCATCTCACTCTAAGGAGGTGGGAGATCTCACACTAGGAAGGAGAGATCTGGGAGTGGTGTAGCTTACAAATGCCTTTTTGCCAAATTTAACAAGAAATATGTTATAGTAGTTTAACCACATACAAATGGAGAAGCTGAATGATTTCACAACTTAAAGCTTCATGAGGAGAGTTAATTCCCACCTAAAAAACTATAAAGCACAGCTTATGATATGGAACAATATTATTGTCAGCATTTTTAACACAGTCTATTAAAGAGAATTATATTCAGTCTGGTTCATAATATCCCCAAAAGGATTATTCTAAAGAAAGCTAGTTTACCTTTTTTATATTACAGTAGGCTGCACACACTGCTTCCTATCACAAAATATCCCATTAACAACTTTCTATGATGAGGTTTTGAAAGACTTCTATACAGAGACGAAGGGGAAGGTGCAAGTATTTCATCCTCCCTTGCCCTGTATGTGCAAGACCTGCTACAGATGCCACCACAGAGGTACAGGTTGTGGAGCAGATCCGGCACCACCACTGTTAAGAGGAGCTCTTCACTTGCTACAGGTAGACAAAGTGTGTCCAGGGAAGCAGTATCCTCCTCACCAAGCTGTCACCTGGGATACGTCAGACAGAAGTTTGTTTTCTGAGTTAGAGTTAACCAAAAGCCACTGGCTGTTGTAACGGTGTAATTGAGAGTCCTTTGAGAAAAATTCTGCCTAACCTCCCTATGGAGATTTTGGTTGCAAGTAGTTGTGTTGGTAATCCCTGGCAGACATTTCATTGTCATATTTTTTCCGGTGGTATTTGGATGCTAGTCTGCTGAGCATAAAAATTCTGCAGCTAAAAGAAATAGAAATAAAATCTCCTGTAGGCTACTGAAATTATTATCCTTGGAAAACCTCTACTTCTCTGTATGAGACAGGATAAAAATCTCTTGATTGATGAAATTTCAAATTAAAACTCTGATTCAGCTATAAAAAATATGAAAGGAGACAGATGGTATGAAGATATACATGATTATATGCTTGGTGGTGAAATTCAGCTCGAAAGAGAAAGGAAGGAAATCAAAGTGGTGGCAATGAAGGAATTCCCCCTGTAACACTACTTAAATTCCTTTCATAACCTCACCTGGCAGTGCCTTTGCAGTATCAGCCCCCATCCTTCGTTACCTCATTGCAGCCCTCATATTGAGGGGTTACTATCAATGTCAGGGTGAGTTCTTTAGCTATTGGAAGAACCTATAGATGAGGGGAGTATGCTTGGTTGATGAAGGTAAAACAAAGATACTATTTTGCCATCCACAGGGGGGATGGGGCTGTTACCTTTTCCTTTCTGAGATTACACTTCAGGGTCAAGTAGAAATCTCTAACAGGAACACAGTCAACAAGAGATGCTTTGTGTCACAAGGAGGCTAAACTGAGTACAGCTCAGTAACCCTCTTGCCTCACTCTTTAGTGCAAGCTCAGAGAAGCAAGGAGAAAGATTTTTTTAGGGGCTATGAGGTGAAAAGTTGGTGTTATCTTCTGCATTGAGGTTTGAATCAGCTAGGTTGAATCAGCTTAGAGCAGAGCCTGCATATGTGACCTTCTGGGCTTTAAGCAGTCTCTACCTAAATTCTGTATGCTTTTTTATTTTTATCAGTTATGAGTAATTTACTGCATCCTGAACTATTTTTGACTCTTGGTACTAGTGATGTTGTCAGTAAAAGTCACACAGGGAAATAAGAAGGTCTCTCCAGGCATAAGATTAAAGGATGATGTCTTATGAAAATCATTCTGGGTTTTGAACATTTCATCAGCTCCTTATCTTATGTATATAGAGTGTGTGTTTGGAGTATTTAGCTTAATGGTACATGACGCATATAGAACCTGATTTTTATGTAGTGTCTTCTAATGATGACAGCTAGTATGAACTCAAGAGACACTTTTTTTGAAGTGTGGCAATCTGATTACATAAGCAAGATTCAGGAATAAAAATGCATTACAGACAGTAAATTTTCTGAGATAGTTTTTTCTCTTTAGAAATGCATTGTTATTGCAGAATGCTGTTAATGTGTATAAAAAGTGTGTGGGGGGGGTTGAGTTCTGTTGTTTTAATTACAGGCTGCAATTTCCACTGGTTTTAGCACTACGATAACTTTTCAACTTGTCAGTATAATCTTTATTTGTAAAAAAGGGTTGGGCAACATGTAGTGATATATTTTTATAGTGGTCTTATACAGCTGAACTGCAATTTACAGCATAATTACTTTGCTTTGCTGCTTTATCTCATTCTTTCCACTCCTTATTCTGTGCGTGCTCAGTAATACCCTGGTTCACAAGATAGCATTTACTTTCAGAAGTGCCATTACACATAAGTCATCAAGGCAAAAGAAGGTAAAACAAACCATCTACTTTCAATACTTTATTTGTAGGGTTTTTTTATTAGGGAATGAAAAAACTCAGCACAGGACCTCTACTTCATCAGCTGCTAAAGTTTGCATGATATGTGTTATGAAGAAACACAGCATTCAGATAAAATATAAATATTGAGTACTAATCTTTCTCACTGAATTTTTTTATTTTGTACATTTTCACTGTATGGATGAATCAAGAATTCACCAGGAAAAACAGCATGTGATTGAGAGGTTCTTCACACTATATAATGTTAAGTATTTAGCTTAATGCTCTTAATCATCCCTAGAGGCATTCAGTTCTTTCTATTCTCTATATTGAGAATTTCAGTTCTTAACTTTGGGTTCACTAAATTGCAGGACATGGGCTGCAGGAGTGAAGTAGATAAGGTGAACACTCTTATACAGCTGAAGACCTGTTTAAGATCCCAGAAGAGGCCCTTAGCAGAACAAGGACTGTACTCCAGGGCTGATGGTCAAACAGGATAGTGAAATGCATCAGTGTTTTAGTCTACTGGGTACAGAGACAAGCTACCATTTTCATTGGTAGCTTTGATGTGCATAAATTTAGAGGAAGTCAGCTTTAAAATTCCCTACGATTGCAAAAGAACCTGACAAGTAGGGGTCAGGTTCCACGTTTACTCGTATCAGTAAACCTGATAATACTCAGTGCTAACCACTTCGACATTTCAGAGGCTATCTGCTTTCTGACAGACTGCCACCATCTGTCTACTCCTCTTGTCTGGCACAGACTATTAAACAGACATCCTCAAGATCACGGACTCACAGAATTATTTAGGTTTGAAGGGGCCTCTTCAGATCATCTAGTGACTAGCTTTGTGAATGAGTTCAGTGAATGTTTTTCTACCTTGACTTTAGTAAGACTTTTGACACTGTTTCCAACACCTGACAAAATATGCATTAGATAAGTGAACAGTATGATGGCTTGAAAACCGGCTGAACAGCCATGTCCAGAGTGTTGTGATCAATTGTACCAAGTCAAGTTGGAGGCAAGTCACTAGTGGTGTATCCCAAGGATTGATACTGGAACCAATACTGTTCCTCAAACATCTCCATTAGTGATCTAGACAGTGAGACAGTACACCCTCAGCAAGTTAACAGATGATACAAAACTGGGAGTGGCTGATGCACCAGATGTTTGACATTCAGGCAGACCTGGACAGGCTGGAGAATGAGCTGAGGGGAAACTCATGAAATTCGTCAAAAGAATGTCAAGTCTTGAACAAGAAAGAACAACCCAATACATCAGTACATTGTCCCCAGGCAGAGGTCCAGACATTCCAGCTGCAGTCTCACAGAAAGGTCAACACATTTCCCTTGCTTTCCTAGCCTGCCTTTCCAAAAGAGCCTGCATACAACCATTGCAGAAATCTGGTTGGTGAGTTACCCCATCATGTTTCCATTATCTCAATGACTTTAACAGCCCATAGACTCTCTAATTCCTTCTGTTGGTTCCCCATGCTGTGTCTATTAGTCTCAAAGTATTTCAGAGAGGCACCCAGGCATGCTTATTCACCATACAGTCTCAAAGAGTTCCTCACAAGATTGTTCCACAGGCACTTCCTTCTTTATACACCTATGCTTAAAGTGGTTCCACTATAGCATTGTTTTGTTGATTACTATGTCCCTTCTGCTCCCATCTCCCCTGCCTCTTAGCTTGCCACATCTTAATCACTTGCTTGTTCAGGAATCTCTGCATTTCCTGTTAAATGTCTCAGTTTGGACATCCTGTTGGCACACATTATATGCTTCTGGTTGCATGCTTTGGCCACGAGAGCCTCCTCCCTCATTCTGCATCATTAGGTTCTCACCGAGAAACAGATTCCAGTCTTCTGCTGTTGTAAACTTATAATAATCTGTCTCACAATCATAGAATATCTTGTCATTTCATGTGGAAGTACTGCTCTAGAACATCACTCCTACAGAGAATATGATCTCTGATTCCTGGCCTTTGCTCTTTATAAGCGCACACCATTGACTTTATGTCAGTACTGGATTTGCTTTACATGATTCTTTGCTTTAGTAGAAAACTGAGAATCTAAACCTAATTGTCCTTTGCATTTTAGAGATACCCTTGGGTAGGAAGTAATCCAGTACAGTTTCCATGTGGGACTGGAAGATACTACACATGACCTGTAAGATTTGCCCTTTTCTGGAACAGCTTCTGGAGGCTACACAGGTTAGCCTGCAATGTCTGAAACAACATTAAAAGTGATGTTGAAGTACCTATCCATTTCTTACTTCACTCTTACATCATCCCTTACAAATGTAGCAACTTTGTCTTCTGCTTCATCCTTTTTCTGCTAAGCTGAATGAACCATGTTATTTTAGTCTCTTCTGATACAAGAGTCCAAGTAAAACTCTAAAAATGAAGAGTGATCATATTCCTGTGTCTTTTCTTCAAAGTGTGTTTTAAAGCCCTGCATAGTTTTGAGGTCAGAATAATGGGCCTCTGTGTTCTTGAATATTTTTTCCTCTTTCCTAAATATTGATATTTTATTTGCTATTCTTCAAGCACATGATTTGATAAATGCATTAAATATCCTCACTACTAGTCCAAGAGGTCATGTGCTGTTTTTCTGCAGCTGAGGTTACCTGTTATTTCTGTTTTGAGAACACTGAATGCCATTCTACTTCTTTGCCCCCGTATTACGATTACAGGTATGTTAATTCCTTTTCAATCATGGAAAATAACTGTACAGAACAATAAAGAGGAGAGTGAATTTTAATAGCAGAAATGGATGAAGAAGCAGTTATCAAGTTGTTCCCTTTGTTCTTTTCCTGTAAGCTCCCCCAAAACTTCATGATAAATCTTCTTTCTCTGTTGAGCCCATGACGGCTGGAATTGAAGGAAAAGCAAATCAGGTATTTAGTTCACTGAAGTACGTGCTGAAAAACTCAGGGGAGCCAATTTATCTTTTCTTGCTGTTGAGACATGAATGGTTTCTATCAGCGCTACCTTGCCTTCTGCTGCTACCATTTTTGCTTTGGCGTTGCTCAAGGAGTGTCTACAAAGGTAGATATTTCAAGCAGTAGGAGATAAAAATAAATGGTCTAACCATAATCATTCCAGGTAAAACTAAATCTTGTTCATGTATTTGATTACCCCCGGCTGGCTCACCTTCTGGCAGGGAAAATTTGTCATTTCAATAGGGGATGGGGGGGAATACTTTAAAACAACTTCCTAAATAATAACACAAACCAGAGAATAGTTCAGTTTATCATTAGTTTTACCTATCAGATGTCTGAATATTTATGATAATTTATGTCTTTTTCATTTGTAATCAGTCACTTGAGGAAACAAATACTTTAAGTGCTTCAAGAGAATGCCTTTTTTTTTTTTTTTTTTTTCCATTTTCCTTATTATGAACGGACTAAAATTAAATGGAATGATAGAAGGGAGAGCTGGTTAGGACTTGTCAGGTCATTGAGGTTGTCTGCCTGCCAACAAAGCTGTGTTGCCTACGGTATATGCAGGTGCTTTGTTTCAGTCTAATTTTAAATGACTCATACAGTGAAGCTCCTTGAACCACCTCCCTTGGGAGACAGCTCTATAATCTAACATGCTAACTGTGAGAAAATGCTTCCTGCTACTTGGCTGGAGATTTCCTTTTGTGCAGCATCAATCCACTGTTCCTATTTATATCCACTGAAGACGTTTAAATAATTTTTCTTCTTAATCTGGGTTTGACCCTCCTAAAAGAGATAGTGATCATATTCCTCCCTTATTTCTCCCACCCTGCATTCTGACTTGTAATTTGTTTGGTATAACTGTTAGTAAACTATTCCTCAATACTTTTGAAGTATTCCTGGAATCATTGCATATATTCTGATGTTATACTTTCATGATATGCTTTTTTCCTTTTTTTCCTTACTTGTTTTTGGCACTGAGATGCTTCAAATTCTGGACTCAAGGTGTAAATTTTCAACGTGTCACTTCACTGTAGCCCTTCCAGTCAGTGCTCACTGTCTTTTTTTCCATCAGCTTCATTGCTTTAACACTCTCCTTACTAATACGTGGAGGGGTGGCTGTATGTAACCTGGGACCTCATCAGTAAACATTACAGGAAGGAAGATGAGAAACCAACCTGAAAAAGAAAATGGAAGGACTGAAGAAATTATTATTTACAGATTAAATTAGAGACAGTAATGTGATATTAAAATTAATTATCCTTTAGGAATGATGGGAAATTGCAGGATGTTTAGTCTGGAAGAAACCAAAACTTTGAAGTACTGCAAATTTATGTAGCATGACTGGAATTTAAGTGGATAATATAAGGTAGAAAAAAAAGTGAGTCTGGACTATTCTTATTACAGCAGCAATTTTTTTATTTTTTTTTTTCCCTGAAAACAAATGCACAGAAAGCTATCCCATCTGTGCTTTATTTCACGCGATAATTTATTTAGAAAAGCCTCATGTTCTGTGGCACAGAGGAAGATTAGGTTAATAATGCTTAGGTTCCCCCAGCCTCTTCACCCAGGCCTGCTGCTCAGAGGAGTGGGGTCTTGCAGCAAGGCTGCTGGTCCTCCCCTCCAAAAGGCTGGGAAAACGACTCTCTGCCCACAGAGGCAGATAGGAAGCTTCATGCTCTGCACTGCGTCCTCCTTGTACTTCCAGCAAGGCTTGGATACCAGCTATCATTACTTATTAATAACTTTGCTTTATGCCAGCAATTCTCCCTTGATATATTGTATTTGCAAGTCCGGTCAAGTACAACACATGTCCTTTCTCTATCTTGGCTAGAATTAGTTCATTTTGTCCTTTGCTGATGCTATCTTTTTCCTGCACACTTTCACTGACTATGGTTCCTTCTTTGACACATTCTTGTTTTTGTTGCATCAAATACAAGCCATTCCTGGAGGATCTTTCTTACGTGTTTATTTTATTAGTTTATCAGAGTTGATGCTTGCTGGTAAAAATAGCCCTTTGCAACATTTAACCTTCCCCAGCCTTCTCCCAGTTAAAGGATTTCAGTGGTGCCTTATGAAGAAACATAGGGACTAAATATCTTAAATCCCCAAAGAACTTATTTATCAAAAATTAATGGTTTTGCTTTCATGGAAACCATTTCTTAATAAACGCAATCAGTAGCTCATTGTCATCTTCACCAAATATTCCAGTTTTCACCCATTCATTGATTATTTCATACTTTTTAATATGACATATTTTCTCTTGCTTTTGTTAGTATTTGTGCTTTCTAGACTCTGCAGTTTTCTATCTTTTCTGGTACTCATGTGGTATTTGTAGGTTATTATTTCTTTGCAATTATATCTTTTCTTTTATAAAATGTATGAACGTTTTTGAAGATATTTGTTTAAGATAAATTTTTACACAACAGATATATTCCTGAATGGTCCCACACAAGCGATGAGTGAATAACTGAAAATTAGTATCTTCCACTTAAAGTGAGAAAGCAAGGATTGCAATTACAATCAACTAGGAAAGCAGTAAGTTCAGTAAAATAGACATCAATGAGGCTGAGATAATATTGCTTCTGAAGCACAGCAATAAAATGAGATTTCAAACATATATGTGAAAAGGGAACTATACCTCAGCACTTTGTCTCCTGCTACCAAGGCAGTTCATTTATGTTCCAGGCAAATCAAAATTGCCCTAGTAGGAAAGCATGCTTCTTTTTTTTCCCAAACAGTGTGATTTTTTAAGTAGCTAAAATGACAACTGCAGAATGAAGGTCAAGAGAGTAAAAAAAGGAAAGATACAGAAGGGAGGCTGTATAGACATGATCTGGAAGGTTTCAAAAAGGTCTAGAGAGGACTTTCGATGTTAGAGACAAGATTAAAAAAATAATGTATCTTAATGCCACAAAACACTTAATTTTGAGATACATCAAATACTTCAAAAAATGTCAGTTTGATTAAAACTTTGTTTGAATATGAGGTAATATTCTGCTATCATTAATCATAATTATGATATGTTAATTTTAATCAGTTTATACAGTAAAAGCATTAAGGCTTGAATATATTAATTGTTTATTGAATTAAAATCTTTTTACACTAAGACATATTTGCTGATATATTCAAATCAGCAAAACATTCTTGAGGAGATGCGTGTTAGCAAGAGAGGTTTTATAAGGACAGAACTCCCACTGGTTCTTCAAATAAGATAAACTATCCCAAGAAAAAGCATTCTTTGATACTATAAATATGTCCAGTCTGGGGCTTTTGTCAGTGCAGTTGTGCTAATTGCTGGGGCTATGAGGGACATTTTTTTCATACTCTCAATCAAGTTGCTGTGACAAAAATTCTGAGTAGTTCTCAGTCATTTCACAATTAAGGAAAAAAGACCCCAACTATGAAATCTAGGTGATCTTCCTCTGCCTATTCCAAGGAGAGTATAGGAGCATCTTTAAGCATCATCTACTTGATGAGATCCAGTTAATTAGCCAAGGGGAGCCTGGAGAGGGATTCAGCTGATCAACCACTAGATGTCAACTTCAAGCTAAACTGAATCATTCCCTCATCTCCGCAGACAGTACCAGGCCAGGGAATTTCAGCTGCTTAAACAAAGGTGTTTAGTATAATTGGGAAAAATGTAGACTGTCTTTGCACTAGCAGGTAGTGCAGTAGTACAGAAGCAGATCTGCAAAGAGAAGCACACATGTGCTGTGGTCCCAGTGCCTACACTGTGTACGTGCATTCTGCAGGTTATACTTGATGATAGTCCTTTGGTGGCCAGAGGATATCTGTGTTAGTTTCAGTAGAAAGGAGTACAATATGTATGCTCTGAGATGGCTTCACATGCAAAATGATGCAAGGTAAATAGGAGCAATGGGGCTTGCATCGTATGTGCACTTCTCATCCAAACTTGAAATGCTAATGTATAGGCAGGCCTAGTATATATCACTGAACTTTCAGCTGCTATTCCAGAAGGGCACATGTCTCCTGTAGCTCTTGTTTCAAATCTTCCAGGACTGTGTGAATGTCCCAGGTATCTTACTGAGTCCAAACCTGCAGAGAGCACTTGAATTTAGTCAACTGTATTGTAATCCTGATCTCCACTGTACATCCTGGGGATTTATATATTAAAGGTAGGCACCTGCGTTCAGGTGTTACCAGTTACCCAATCCCACCCAGTGAAATTGATTGAAGTTACAAAATTCTTTGTCAGCCTTTGCTGTTGTTCACAATGAACTTTCTATTGCAGCGACTGGAACATTTTTTTTCCTAATTTCTGACATTCCCAATTGTTTCTAGGTTCACTTTGTGCTCTAGTTTCACATATCTCATTTTTCATTTATATTCATATTTGAGTAATGTAATATTTATACATTTGGTCTTGGCATCCAGTGAATGCTAATGATAGTTAGATGTTCTCTCAGTCCCAGAAGAACCAGCAAAGAATTTTGTTAATTACACATTGCTTATCACATAAAATCTCAGACAAGTATTTGGCTGTGTGTCAAATGACTCTAGCTCACTATCGTAGAATTAAACTATGGAAGGTTTGGGTGTGCACTGTTTTATTGTAAATCAATGTTTCCGGTTTCTGTAGCTGATAACCTTGTGATCTTTGTTTTATCCAGCATCTAGCAGCCAGACTCTGGAGTGAAATTTGATAGGTAGTAATGGCTGGAGTTTGAGAGGGTTTCCTTCACACAAATTATAGTATTATTTTGTTCTTTAGATGGACATTCTCAGAAACACTAATGAAAACCAGGTTGGTGTAAAGGTAGCTGTGAAGACCATATCCACTATTAGCATTCCCAGTGTGGTATGTGTTTCCACAGTAATATGAGGAAGAAAGACTCCTCATCACCTACACTTACACAAAAGGTGCATATACAGGATGAGCCATCTTATAAATCTTTAATTGTAAATGCTGAAAAGATGATGTGATAGCTAAATAACAAAATCAGACTGACAACATGTCATCCAAACAATTACAATTTGGTTTTCTCATTTTGTTTTCTTTATATATTCCACAACCTTCACAACCATGGGGAAAATCCATCTTCAGGCAGAATGACTATTGTAAAATGAGCTGAAGTGTTAAGAGAAACCCAAAATAGTCAAAACTGATGCCTGGGTAACAGGTCTGGGGAGAATTCAACTGAGGGCCAACCAGCCACAAACTGGTCCGAACCTTCTTCAGAGCACTGAATCCAAATGGCCATTCCATTTTACAGGCCATTAATTAATTGCTGCTTTTTTCCTAATTTCTTCATAGTATTGAAGGTATAACCCATGCTTCTCTTAGTCTCCAATGTATTTTAGCTATCAGATCAAACTGCTAGTAAAAATGAAGTGTAAGAATACTTTGCACACAGCCTGACACAAGTATCTCCTGAAATGACTCACTGAAAATAATATGAATACTTCCAAATTCTGGTGAATCTGAGTCATCTGATCTACTAGTTTATAAATATCACAGGTACCTTTGCTTGCTTTCATGCTGTCTCTAGTCATTACAGTTCATTAAGATCAGATGCATGTTGCTTTTCTCTGCTATTTGGTTTATTCAAGCCATTAAGAAGACACAGGAGTGAGAGAAAAAATCATGAGAGCTTTTCTGTTGATATTGTTGCTAGGGAAACCACTTTCTTTTTATTTCAGTTCATGGGACACTAGTGTCACTGTGAGTCTGACTTGCAAAAAGACATCTTCAGAGGAAGGTATCAGGGATCAAAAACAGAATTAATGAAATCCTAAACTTCCATTGTTAAATAGAAAGAGTTATACAAGATGCTTCCAAAGCAGCCACCATGACCTATGAGTTTGTTTTATTTCTAAAAATCTGGCTAGAATATAGAAGGGAATGTTGGAGAAGGCTTGTGGGTCTCTCCAGAGATGTCTTAGATAACCTCCCATGACTTTTTCTGTACATACGTCATTGTGGTGCATCACCATTTAAAGAGAATGGAGGATATCTGGCTGGAATGACAAGGAATATGTCACTGTCTCCAGAACTGTCCTCCTCTGCTCACAGCTATCTGTCCAACCTCACTTGTACCCTCACATGCTTGAAAGGGTTTCCTGACTTAAATCTCATCAAAGAATCACAGAATTGCTCAGGTTGGAACAGACCTTCAAGATAATCAGTCTTCAACCATTCTATCTTTTAAAGACCTTTAGAAACCACATTTCTTTTAAGAAAACTTTTATATGTATTTTGTGAAGACTAATAGTAATGAATTTAGAAATGGAAATCAGAATGAATGCAAATTCAGTCTAAAGCTATGAAATCTATATAACACGAGAGATTTATGTCATTTAAGGCTCATTTGCCATTCTCATTTTGATCAGATCTTCTTGAGAATTAAACTGTGCATAAAAAGAAGTTGAAGCAGCATCAGTAAAATAATTTGAAAAGTAGTATTTTTTCTTCATTCTTTAAGGGAAAGAAAGATTGACAGCAAAGAACAACTACAGCAAACCAGCCTGAATGGCTTTATCACTTTCAGTGCCGTACTTCCAAGTTGCAACATCCC
Source organism: Actenoides hombroni (assembly GCA_024336885.1). Taxonomy (NCBI): domain Eukaryota; kingdom Metazoa; phylum Chordata; class Aves; order Coraciiformes; family Alcedinidae; genus Actenoides; species Actenoides hombroni. Next base: position 1,668,346 of record WUAM01000344.1, read on the forward strand.
CCCAGCTCTCACTATGAGGAATGGGAGTATTCAGCTAGTGGCTGGATAAATAATATGTAAAATGCCCTTTTCAAGTTACATTATTTATTAGATTCTGATTTATTCTTTCTCGACAGCAATTATCTTAGCTATATATTTATCTTTCTTTTGAGGGGATTGGATACAAAAAGAAGGATTAATTAAGATTGATCTTATACCTGTATTATATTTACAATAGCTCAGGACAGCCCTGTAACTGAAGTGCAAGAAAAAAACTGTGCTGATAGGGTCTGAACTAGATAATACCATGTTTTTTTGCTGTCTCTCATTTATGATGTCCTAGTCATTAAAGCACTCAGAAGATGAATGATACTAAATAAATAATAAGTTTTGAGTGATCCTTTGGAACACTAAAAAGCATAAAACTTTTTAGAGTGAGTGGGGATTGCATTTATTCCTAAATAAGTAGGTTCCTAACATCAAAGCTCGCTGTCTTCACATTGGTTTTATCTTCTTCTTACATTTCTTCTTTCCATTGCCCACTCAAAATAAACATAAGAAGTGGAAGACATTTTTTCATGAACAAGTATCAGAATCAGGTTACAGTTTGATTCAAATTTACATGTTAAGGCTTTTTAAGTCATTTTGTGAAAACTGTAGGTTTTTAGCTACATTTATTAATGTGTCATTGACACAGCATGTTCTCAGCATAATCCATGAAGATATCTTCATTAACAAGTAACGTTAAACAGGTACAAACTGTACATCAGTGTAGCTTGCAGCAGGTCAAGGGGATTAAAAATCTGATTGCAGTCTTTCCTCCACTACAGCACATACTATACAAGCACATACTATACAGCTATAACCAAATGTCCAAGTGTGTTCTGGGCTGGATGGGTGTACAACTAGATGAAAAAAAAAAAGGTTTTGATATAATTTATT
>WUAM01000344.1:1707472-1741110 GCA_024336885.1 Actenoides hombroni
GGAGGGGGTTGTATTTTCCATTCTAAAGGGGGGCTCCTGCCTTCCTTGGCAGATTCCTGTCTTTCAAACCAAGACATTACATCATCAGTGTATCAGTGCATAATATTAAAATTTGTCATGTTTTGGTTGCATGGTTGTTTCTGCTACTTTAAGTAGCAATTAAGATGAAGGATTTAGTTTTTCCACATGCTGTTTTAATATTCACTTCTGATGGTATTCTTCTGTGGGAAACAAGCCATCTTGTACCATTATGACTTTATGGTGTGGACAATTCTGAATCATCAAGGCTCTTGTGAATATGATTGTAGATGTCCATAATTCTTTTTCCAGGATTATATGTTTTATTGAGTTAGTTAGTTTTGGTTAGCATAACAAGGATCAGAACTCTAACGCTCCTTGGACTTCAACATATAGTGAGACAGGCAACAGAAAAGATCTCTCTTGGTTTCTTTCTCCTAACACCACTTCCTTGCATCATGAAAAATTGAGGAATGAGGTGTTAGTAGAACTGGAAAGAATTCAGGGAATTTTGAATTTTTTTCTTCACTTGCTTTTTGGTGTTATGAAGACATTTCCAGTCTGTACTAGTGGTATATTCTCTCACTTTCTGCTTTTATCTATGCTGACATCCAGGTCAAACTGCCAGCTCAACTCCTGTTTTCTTTCCTAACTTCGTTATTTCTTGTCTTTCCCCCAAAGGTCTCTGCTGCTCGGATCTGCAGAACTCCTCTTCCATCACCTTTCCTCTGATGTTTGTAGTGGTGTTATAAATGTTCTTCTTTGTATTTATTGAACTAGAAGATTCAGCTCACCTGGCTTGCCATATAGCATTAGGTATCTAGTTTAAACCAGTTACCACGACTCCTTCTGTGGTCAATGGAGAGAAATAATTACTTCCAGAGGCAGATTCGTCCTCTCCAAAGATAAGACCAGAATTAATTTGCCTAAGTGTGGGTGCTTCTACCAGTAAAGATGCCCTCAGATATCCAAGGGTACATCTTCAGTAGTATGATATTTGTGTCAGGCGTACACTTTTGAAGCAAATCTTCTGGTTGTCTCCATGCACTGTGATTTGGTTCACATTTCAGAGTACATGAACTTCCAGAGGAAACTAAACAGAAAGGTAATATCTAGGAGTGCATTTAAATTGTTTCCAACCCCTGAACGTCTGAACTCAGTTCATGAGACAGATTTGAGTTAAAACCAGCCTGATTTCCTTCTGATCTAACCCATGTCCATATCTAAATTAGCAATACCAGTACACCTAAGAGTGAAACACTTGGTTCTGATGACCCAGCATCCACAGCTGCTAGGTCTTTTCAGGTGCCATGAGCTGCATGCCTGTGAATGGCTTGTAGTGCATTAAATGAGCTCTTGCTGTGTATCATCTGGTTTAAATTCAAATGAATTTAAATTAATATCTAGGTGATCCTGCTCTGGCAGGGGGTTTGGACTAGATGGTCTTTCTTGGTCTCTTCCAACCCTTAACATTCTATGATTCTATGAAAGAAGCTTACAAACTGGGAGAATGCTCAATGTGTAAATGAAGATAACTGAGAGATTCACTTGAAAAGTGACCTGATCTGAGCCAAAGCACTACTGTAGAGTCATACTAATAGCCCAAGACATATCCATGAATGTGTCAAATTAGACACAGAAAGTATCAAAACCAATGACATTCTGGAATGGCAGCTGGAGGCCATAGAACCTAGTACCTAAGAGCATATGGTTAGGTTCCCAGTCCCATTGGAAGATAGATAACATAAATTATTTTGTGTAGGTACCTTTCCCTTGAATAGGGAGAAATCCTACACAATTAGTTGTGTAATTTATAGATGGCTGAAGTCACATGAGATGAAGCCCATTCTTTGTCAGAAGTTAACTGCCTGCATCAAAAATCATGACTTAAAAAGTAGAAGTTGCTGTAGAAGACTTTAGGCATTTATATACTCCCCAAAACCATCTTCTGCTCCTGCAAATAGCTAATGGCACTACCACACTATTTGGGATGAGTAGATAAGAAAATAAGTGCTTATCTACTGCCCAAGGCCATCTGGGATTCACAGGATAGGTAGCCCCAAACCTATGTCTTTTAAGGGCCACATACTCTGAGCACATCTAATGGACTGATAGCATGAAATGCAATGCAGTCATAGCTGCTGCCATTCAAACCACAACTGGAAGACAACTCTCTTTTGTATCTGTTCCTTTATGTGTGCAAGAAATTTGGGTAACACCCCACAAAGGATGAATCGGAAACTTGCTGTTTTAATTCTCTCTTTCCTGTCACTGTCCCCCTACACAGAAATTACTTGAAAATCACTATTGTGCTGTCTGAAGAGCTCTGCAGATCTACAAATCTTATGCAAAAGGAGGGAGGAGTAAGCATTTTAGAAGTCAAGTGACATACAGTGCACTTTGCTTGTCTCATATCCCTTTTACTCAAGCTCATAGAATCATCTGGGTTGGAAAAGACCTTTAAGATCATCGAGTCCAACCATTAACCCTACTCTGCCAAGTCCACCACTAAGCCATATCCCCAAGCACTACATCTGTATGACTTTTAAACACGTTCAGGGATGGTGACTCAACCACCTCTCTAGGCAACATGTTGCAGTGCCTGACAACACTTTCAGTGAAAAAATTTTTACTAATGTCCAGTTTAAACCTCCCCTGGTGCAACATGAGGCCATTCCTTCTTGTTCTGTCATTAGTTACTTGTGAGAAGAGACCAGCACCTACCTCTCTACAGCATCATTTCAGGTAGTTGTAGAGAGCGGTAAGGTCTCCCATAAGTCTCCTCCTCTTCAGACTAAACAACCCCAGCTCCCTCAACCGCTCCTTATAAGACTTGTTCTCTAGGCGCTTCACCAGTTTAGTTGCTCTTCTCTGGACCTGCTCCAGCACCTCGATGTCTTTCTTGTATTGAGGTGCCCCAAACTGAACACAGTACTCGAGGTGTAGCCACACCAATGCCAAGTATAGAGGGACAATTATGTCCCTGCTCCTGCTGGCCACACTATTTCTAATACAAGCCAGGATGCCTTTTGCCTTCTTGGCTACCTTGGGCACTCTGCTGCCTCATATTCAGGTGCTTGTCGATCAAGACCCCCACGTCCCTTTCTGCCAGGCAGCTTTCCAGACACTTTTCCCCAGGCCTGTAGCATTGCCTGGGATTGTTGTGGCCCAAATGCAGGATTTGGCACTTGGCCTGATTGGCTTCAGCCCATCAGTCCAGCTTGTCCAGGTCACTCTGAAGAGCCTTCATACCCTCAAGTAGATCGACACTTCTACCCAACTTGGTGTCATCTGCAAACTTACTCAGGGTGTATTCTATCTCCTCATCAAGATCATTGATAAAGATGTTAAACAGAAGTGTTCCCAATACTGAGCCCTGAGGATTGCCACTTGTGACTGGCCACCAGCTGAATCTAACTCCATTCACCACCACCACTCTTTGGGCCCGTCTGCCCAGACAGTGTTTTACCCAGCAGAGATGATGCCCACCCTTGGGCAGCCAGTTTGTTCATCAGAATGCTGTGGGAAACAGTGATGAAGGCTTTATGGAAGTCCAGGTAGACAACATCCACAGCCTTTCCCTCATCCACTAGGCGGGTCATCTTGTCATAAAAGGAGGTCATATTTGTCAAGCAGGACTTGCCTTTCATAAATCCATGCTAGCTGGGCCTGATCCCCCGGCTGTCCTGTGTATGGTGTGTAATGGCACTCAATACAATCTGCTTCATGACCTTCCCTGGTACCAAGGTCAGCCTGACAAGTCTGTAGTTCCCTGGATCCTCTTTCTGGCCTTTTTTGTAGATGGGATTTACATTTGCTACCCTGTGGTCCACTAGGACCTCCCCAGTTAGCCAGGACTGCTGGTAAATGGTGGAGAGAGGCTTGATGGGTACATCTGCCAGTTCCTTCAGTACTCTTGGGTGTAACCCATACGGCCCCATAGACTTGTGTATTTTTAAGTGGTGAAGCAGGTCATTGACAATTTCCTCTTGGATTGTGAAGGTCTCTTTCTGCCCCCTCTCCCTGTCTTCCAGCTCAGGGGACTGGGTGTCTAGGGAACAACTAGTACTACCGCTAAAGACTGAGGCAAAGTAGGCATTGAGCACCTCAGCCTTTTCCTCACCCCTTGTCACTGTGTTTCCCCCTGCATCCAGTAAAGGCTGGAGATTCTCCCTAGTCCTCCTTTTGTTGTTAATGTCTTTAGAGAAACATTTTCTGTTGTCTTTAACAGCAGTAGCCAGGTTAAGTTCTTGTTGGGCTTTGGCTCTCGTAATTTTCTCCCTGCATAGCCTAACTACATCTTTGGAGTCCTCATGAGTGGCCACCTCTTCCAAAGGCCATAAACTCTCCTTTTGTTCCTGAGTTTCAGCCAAAGCTCTCTGTGTAGCCAGAATGGTCTCTTCCCTGCTGACTCGTCCTTCGGCACACTGGGACACCAGCTCCTGCACCTTCAAAACTTCCTTCTTGAAGTGTGTCCAGCCTTCCTGTCCTTTCCCCTTCAGGACAACCTCCCTAGGGACTTTGTCAATAAGTCTCCTGAGCATGCCAAAGTCTGCCCTCTGGATGTCCAAGGTGGCAGTTTTACTGACTGCCCTCTTTACTTCCCCAAGAATTGAAAACTCTATCAAGATGGCCTCCAACCATTACTTCCCCTACAAGTCCTGCTCTGTTCACAAGCAGCAGGTCCAGGAGGGCACCTTCCCTCGTTGGCTTCCTCACCAGCTGCATCAGGAAGTTATTTTCCACACACTCCAGGAACCTCTGGGACTATTCTCTCTCTGCTGCATTGTATTTCCAGCAGACATTTGAGAAGTCCTCCATCAAAACAAGGGGTAGCGATCGTGAAACCTCTCCCAGATGCTTGTAGAATATTTCATCCACCTCTTCATCCTGGTTGGGTGGTCTATAACAGACTCCCACCATGGTATCAGCCTTGTAAGCTGCTCTATTGAGGACCATCTTGAATGTAATGTATTCACAATAAAAACCTAAACAAACCCATATGCTCTGTCCCCAAATACACTGAAGCAGCACGCTGGTAAATACCCATTTTGAAAGGCCTTTCACAATAACATGCAAATTACATACCTTGCAAGAGTCACAATTTAGAATATGTTTGTGGTGTTTTCAAAAGACATTAAGGCTATTACTGTCAGTAACTACATTTGAAATACCCTTCAAAAATGTTTCAAGAGATTGTCTGAGGGCTTTGTTAGTACAAGAAACTTTATCTGTCAAAATGCTTTAAAATGACAGATTGCTAACACAAATCCATTATGTTCATGTCTTAAGTAAAATACTGTCTAACAAATAATTATAATAAAAAGGATAACACCTTGTTAAATAAGAAAAGCCACACTTCTGATGTTATTTACTTCCTAAAGGTATGAAGGAGTATCCAGTGAGATTCCCAGAGAGGCTCAGATCCTGGTGTCTAGCTCCAGTTGTGATAACAGGGAACTGGGACACAAACAGTCTCTGCAAAATCATAAAAGCAGATCTACAAAGAAAATCTGGAGAAGAACAGGAGGTTGAGTGAGGGCTTCTGCAAAGTAATCAGAGATTTCTGTAATTCTGTTTAAACCAGCTGTAGAGTATTTTTTTCACATATGTTTAAAATCATCTATAACTGATATGAAAGGACTCTGATTATGATAAATTATTTCTGCTGGTGCAAATACTTGGCAAAGGGTGAGAATTTTGGTTAGCTCAGTACTAATTATTTTATTGACTTTTGGCTACAATATTAAGGTTCACTTCTTTACTTTGTGACTTTTTTTTAAGTTATTTGTCAATTTGCAATACACTTCAGGTCTGTAAGCATTTTCTATTTTGAATAGCAGGTAACAAATTAGAATTAATTAAAAAATTGTGTATGTCCACCTGCATGAAGCAAAACCAAAGGGACCCTTCATTGACTGCTTTCAAAGTTTTCAAAATTTTTTAATTTTAGACAGATTCTAAGACATACATTGTTGATTTGCCAGCACTTATCTCTTAGATCAGTAGTCCTGGCTAATAATCAAGGTCATTGAAATTGTGTGAGAATGGACTTTCTAATCCTGCCCTTTAAAGGTAAGGTATGGTGGTTGCTGAGTAATGAAGCAGCTGCCAGTGGAACACACTGGTGGAGCCACAGCTGTATTTCTCACAGGATGCTTTTGTTGCATCACTTCACTCTCATTCAGTCAGTGACAATTGCTCCAACTGCCTGTTTGTGCGTTTATTCCACAACTGCCGCTGCTATTCATCTGCAATTCATTCATAATCTGTAAATCCCCAGTCCCTTTTCCTCTTGGTCTGTATATAAGATTTTCTGAATGGACACACATGGTCAGATCGATTGGTGAGGCAGGCACTATACATTTTACAATGATTTCAGTGCTGAAAAAGCTTTAACGTGCACAGTTCCTGCAGCAGATATGTGTTAATGTTACTTTTGCCACAGGTGTTAATTTGGCCGTTCTTTTGCCTTCTTTCGCATAGTTCAGACTTTCCTATCAAGGTTTCTTTTAAATGATATTAAAAACTGTTTAGCAGACAAATATTGCTTCCCTTTAGCTTTTACAGATTCTAGTCCTTTGCAGAGCTGAAGAGAGAATAGACAGAGCCCTGGGACACAAGGGAGGTGGTGTCTTTCCTGACATGTTCCTGCAGCCTCTCCTGGGACATTCAGCAAGCTGGCACCACTGTGATTTTCTTTTTCCTCTCATTCCCAACATGCCCTAGCTATGTGGGGAAGAAGCCGCCTCTTTTTTGTTTCTATCATTGACTAACCCCAATTCTAGTCTTTGCTGGAAGACAGGGAACCGGAGGTTACACTGAACAACTCTGCATACTGCTGTCATGGCACTGGGTATAGCAAGAGCAGCATTACTCCAAAACCCACAACTTCAAAGCTGACACAAGGGAGATTGGAAGAGTACCCTGACAAATAAACCTCTTGTGTAGGACAGAAGTAGACATGTATAAAAAACCTACTATGCTGTAATACGGGGGTACTTATTTCCCTCTTTTACTGAGAGCAACACAACAGTTGTCTTGTCTGTCCTCATTGCAGGAGCATTTGTGTGTTGTGTACCTGGTTGCTAAGATGACTGAAGCAGTCAGCACTATGTAATGCTGAAGAGGACATTGATGGTACTGTAGAGGTGTTAGAAGACAAGTGTGGTTGATTCTGCCTTCTTTAAAATAGAGTCTGTTTTCAGAGCAGCAAAAGATTTTTTATCCACTGGAGCACCTGTCTGGAAGCACTTTAAAGTCCCATTGCAAGATGTAGCATGTGTGTTTAGTATAGATAACAAAGAGGAGAGGCAGGGCAAGAGAACAGGCATAGAGATGGGTAAGGAGGAGAGGGATGATTTTCAAAAGGTACTTTGCTTCTTTAGTTATTTGTTATCAATAAAAGCTCTCTCAATGGGTTTGAGAGACAGTAACTGGAAGAGGAGATTGAGTGCTGGTCTAGAGGAGATACAGTCTTCATCCTCTGAACTTTCTCTGCAGATTGAAGGATCACTCTTCTCTTGGAAAAGCTTTTGACTTTTTCTTTTTGATTTTCTTTAGAATGGCTACAGTGAAAAAAGAAAAATGGAAGCCATCTATTCTGGGTTTATGAAAGCCACGTTTTTAAACAGTAATATTGAATTAGGCTTATTTTCAGATTGGCACCTGTCCTTACAGATACCTGAAAACTCATTTCTAAGGCCTTTTCTAGAAATGTCACAAGGGTGTTTTCAGTGCTGGTAAATTGGTCTGTTCCGATGCATGGACTTGTGAGGGAAACACTGGCCAGCTGACTTGCAACAGAGTTGGTTTCTAGTACTGACTCTTGCACTGGCTTGTTTGGTCGCTATAGACAGTCACTTGATGACTCTGTCACTCCATTTTCCCACCTTTAAAACAGGGGTGATGATATTTATTTGCTTTGTAAAATGCTTTGAGATCTACTTTATACCACAGCAAATGTTCCTGATAGTAGTCATATATATTACTCTTAAAGCCAAGGAAAACATCTGTGAACCCTGCGACCAGTGAGGATCATTCAGAAATTATTCAGAATTAGTAGCTGGGAGAGAGTGGCTTCCACAGGTATGCCCAAGCTCACTTTGAGCTCTGGCACTGCTAACAGAATACAAATAGTAGTGTGGAGCTCAGCACGTGCTGCTGTCTGCACCCAAGAAGCTCAGTAGATGCTAGAGTGATGGGCCCACACTGAGCTCCACACTGCTGCAGTGACATTACCAGTATCTCCCCTAGTTAATTTAAGGCTAGCTCAAGTATGTCTGCACAAGCTGCAGTCAGGCTGACTGCGGTATAAAAATACACCCTACAGGAGACCACAAGCAGCCAGATCTTCAGAGAAAGCGTCTTAGTTACATTTGCAATCAAGCACGGGCTGCTGTCATCATTTCACATTTACTTTACCCTTGGATTATCATTCTTCATACTCTGCAAATACAGCCCTGCTCTCAAAGTAAGGGAAGGTTTCGTTTATCCTCTTCACCTGTCGTGAATCGTGTTCTAGAGTAGGGCATGCTAAAAATAGGAATTTAAATGCCTCAATTTTCATTTTAGCTGCAACTTTATCCATACATAACTCTCACCTACCTTTTCTTCTGATCCAAAATGTGGAGGAAGCTTAAACATTGTGACAATAATGCTGAGAAGTAGGTAATATTGCTCTGTTTTGATAGAGAGAGAGAGGGAGAAATCGAGGCAGAGGATAGGTTGTCTGCTATGAACTAAACAGAGAGTCAGGGTGGGAGAAGGAACTGGCTCTATGCATCTTTATTTCCCTAGGGGAACTTGTGTTGGACCACAAGGACTGTGTCAATTAATCAGTAGCTCACCAACTACCCATTGCATACTAATCCATTTTTTGCCACGTCCACTGTTTTTGTACACCTTATACTAATATTTGTAAGAGAAGTCTTAAGTACAGTCTAAGATGACACAGCAAATTAATAATAAACTAAATAATTCAGTACTGTATAAATTGTATTGAACAAGGATCCTCCTAGGATGTATCAGATAAATGAAACGTGGGTTAGAAGTGACTCTGAATGATGGTATTGTAGAAAAGGCATCTCAAAAAATAAAGGAGTAATGATCACATCCTTTTTTGTTTTATAGTCTTTCTTTCTTAACCTATTTAAAATGTTTGACTCTAAATTCAAATACTTATGGGATAGGTATATATTGAAAAGATTTGTTTTTAAGTCTTGCTAGCTGCGCTAAGTATCAATTCATTTGGCAAAATATTCTCCCAGAAAACAGTTTGTGCCAGTTCAACGCTATTTGATGGCTGATGCCTCAAAGATCTATTCTGAGTACAGAAAGGAGCCACATGATTCATTCAGCTTGTGCATATCTATTTTATCTCGATAGAAGGATTATATATGGAGAGATAAAGGTTTGTTAAACAAAGTATCATTAATCACTCTGTCCGGAAATGTAGACTTTGCAGGAGCATGCTGTAATTCACATCACTTTTGCTATGCCTTGCCAGTGCTGCTGGTGAGAAATAACAAACCTGTATTTATGAAAAGGACAGGTTTAAGATGAAAATAATTCTATCTGAAAACTGTGAGAATGCTACAGAATCCTGTCGCCTGCACTCGTTCAACGGGAGAACACTGTATTTGTAATAAATTCCTTTTGCTCTGGATGAGTTCTGCATTTTCAATGAGGTTAACTTGGCAACATTCGAGTTGATTTTAATAAAAATAGCTGCTTTGAGGACAGGGAGCTGAGGTTGCCAAATTTACAGCTGCCTTGCACAATTACTCTTACACCTCCTTCAGGGCTACTTAGAACCAGTAAGCAAATTAAGTGTATCGATTGCAATTTTGTTGGACTAACCCTTTTTCTTAAGGAATAAACTTGATTTCTTTCAGTATGTGTCTGCTCAGAGTGATCTCTTTTCTTTTCAGCCATAACACAAAGACAACATCATGGCTGGATCCACGACTTGCGAAAAAGGCTAAACCTCCAGAAGAGTGCAAAGAAAATGGTAGGTTATTAAGTTTTCGTTGCTGCTTAGAGGGGATTTGCCTTTGTGTGTGTGTCTCTCAGTTCTTAGAAAAAATCAGGCATTTGGGGGAATGATGAAAGGTGTTTAATTGCTGCTTTGGTTAGAAGCCATAAGTGATACCAGTTCTCAGTGTGCCATGTGTTTCTGCTTTTTATTCCCCTTTCTGATGCTATCCAAAGCTGAGGATCACAAGTGTGTTTTCTGCCTGTTGTGTGTGTGACTCCGGGACTGACCCTCTCCCTCATCTCCTACAGAGAACTTTGGTCTGCAGAACAGAATCCCTTTTCAGATTCTGAGCTTTTAATCTACAGGCGATTCAATGCATAAGGGAAACTAGCAGCACCGTGGGAATATGAATATTGTTTGATTTGTATTTAAAGGTACAGTGCTATGCTATTTAGTAGCCAATTTAAACAAAATAGTGTCTGATAATACAGGGTGTGGGAGGGAGAAAAGAGATCAGTGTCTGTCAGAGTTCAATGCTGGATTTGGGGGGTACTGCATTCTTAATGGATTAACATTTTAAAAGCCTAAATGCTGCTAAGGATGCTTAAAGGATCTATAACTGTTGTGCAGGAGAGATGATTGTATCGACAGATTCAGAGAGATGAAATAATACAGATCATACTGAACTATCTTATATACAGTCTGTATAATATCTATTTTTTCCTCTGGTAGATTTTCAGTAATAAAAATCATTTAATAAAGCCAAAGTCAGAATGTAGTATAATAGATCTTTTTTCTGAGGAGGTTTGTTTTCATTGTTTTATAGTTCAGTGTCAGTTCAGTTAGCTACTTAAGAAGTAATGATTTCTAAAGACTGCTGCTTATTTTATTATTGTGAGATACAGAGAATTAAATGCATGCATGCTGTGAGCATTAATTCAAAGCATTTTTGAATATGAAAAATGTATTAATAGGTTTTTGTATACTTCATCTGATTTATTTTAAATTTTCCAAAATACATTTGTTTGGTTAATGTAAATACTATAAACAGAAAGTAAACTCAGTGCCGTTTTGAGTGATAAAGAGGTCACTGAGGAGTTGGAGGATGTATGAAACGCAGGGTCAGTGGTTTGGTAAAGAATGTTCCTGGGGTTTTTTTCTTGTAAATGACTTCATTCTGGAAGATTGTTATATTCCAAAAATCCGTTCCTTATTTCAGCAGTAATTCTGACGTTCTCTTCTGACATCAGAAATTACATGTCTGAATGATTTTGTGATGCTTATTCTGGCACTGACAACACTAGCTCCTGGAATAAATTCTACAGTGGATACAACAGAAGTGTGTTACTGAAACAAAACAAGGGCACAGGAGTTTTCATTCTAAATTTCTCACGTTACTCATATGAAGCTATGTATTTGCCTGCTCTTTAAGTAATACTTGTGGAAAAAGCAGAAGAAAAATCCACCAGTATCTATGGAGTAGCATATCAAAGAGTTACTTGCAGGAAATGTGTTATCCTTTTTCTTTTCTGTTAGCTGTTGTATACTGAGATCACAACAAGCAGTAGAATATAAAAAAAAATAAAATCAACAAACCAAAGTATCTGAAACAATTTAAAATGAAGATCAGTGCATTAAAGAAACAGCATAATTCTGTAGCTATTGACTATGGGATTATTGAATTACTATAGTATGCTGGGTCATGTTCTTTTAAGGGTTGCTCAGCTCATTAATGCAAAGTACTTGATGTAAAGCATAAAAGACTTTAGGGAGAGATTTTCTGTTCTTACAGAGATTGTTCTTGCAACATCGTCTGTTTTCGTATGGTTCTTCACTTATTTAAAAATGTGAGTTTGTTTGGTTTTTTTAATTCCAATAACTGTAGAAAAAATGGTTCATAAAATCACTAATATGCCTTAAAATAACTGTACCTTGCCATTGAAGTCCACACCAGGGACTTAGGACACACAGGGATTTGAAATTTTTGTTTAGATTTAGTGTCAGATCAAGGATTAATTTCACACACATTTCAGCTACAGCTTGGTAGTTGATTTTTTTATGCCAAACATCTTTTCTGTTACACTTTATGATTTATTCTGGCACATCTTACTCAGAGATATAAAATTCTAGAAAGATATCAGTGTTTAGATAGGAAATGATACTTACCTTGCTTCTTTATTGCTATCTGCGTAAGTTGTGTTTTTCATTGACATTCGTTTTGTCACATCTGAAACTTGTATTGATTCTCTGAGATACATTATGATGTCCTTATCACCTATCAGATTCTGCTATCAGGTTTTCATTCTGAGCAACCCAACTTTTGTGTTCTCCTTTCAGTGCAAATCCTGCCAAATCCTCCTTCATTCTGAGACCAGCATGCAGTTTCCACACCAATGTCCAAGCAGCATACAATATTTGAGTTCTGATGGTCTGGGCTAATGATATTGAAGGCCCCCTCCACTCCAGGCATTTCCTCTTATACACTTTCAGCTCTTCAATACTCCTTTGCCAGATACAATTTCTTCATTTTCTCTGCCTTCTTTAACTGCAAATCCCAGTGCTTGCTCATTTCTCTTTGCAAAATCTGAAACAACCTTCCAGCACATCCCTCCTCTTGGAAAAATTTTCACATGCCTTTGCCAAGAGATTGACAAGCTCTACTAAGTCAAGCTTTATTTGCCTCTGTGCTGTGCACTCTTTCTGTTTTCCTTTAATGACACCCACTGCTCTAAAGCCCTTTGTAGGTCAGGAGGTTTTAAGGACTGATCTTTATTTCTAGCTCTTGTCATGGAACTTCTGGGTGAGTTTCAGCAAATTATTTTGACTTTTGCTCTGTCAGATCTACTTAGATGGCAGGTCTTTGAAACAAGAATTCCCTCTTACTCTCTGTTTGTATGGTGCCTAAGTTTCATAATACCAATAAGCACAAATAGCTGGCAATTCTTCAATAAGAAATTTTTACACATTTCTGATTTCCTCCAGCAAATCTTGACTTTATTAAAACCAATTGTGTTTTCTCTCCTGAAAATATGAATTAAATATTTGCGGTTTCTAAATTGGAATACTTCTTTTAAAATATTTTTTTCTGGTTTTTTTCACATCAAAATTGGTTAACCAATTTTTATTATACAGTACTACAAAAGTTATAGTTCTGCACCCTTTTTTCCTTTGAGCTAGATTCCTTGGTTGCTGCATTTTCTATGGAGTCATATTACATAGCAGACTCACAGGATTTGCATGATTAAAGGTGTATTATGTTAGTGGTCTACTAAGAGAGTCTGTTCTTTGGGAGAGAATATGGACAAGTCCCCTGTGGTAGTAGAGAATGTGGTTTAATATTGAAAGGCAGTTCAGCCTTAATGACATAAAATAACTCAGGTTTTAGGAAGTTCATTTTTGGTTAAGAAAAGTAGTAATTAAATTTTTCAAATTCTTTAGTTCATTTTAGGGAACTTTCCATTCTGGAGAAAAGTGAGCATTTACTTCTTTATCCAATTTGGAGATCAAACAGCTGTTGAAATTTCATGGTATCGCATATGTCAAATTTCACTTCTTTAATTACTACAAATTTCCCTTATTGTATTACTAATCTATCCCAACCAGTATTCTCCATTGCTCTTAACCCTCCCTTTCTTTTTCTGTCAAACTCCTTTCTCCTATCTCTTAGTTTTCAAATACAAGTAGGCTTAAGTCTATAAATAAAGCTTTGATTTCACCTAGCATTCATCTGTCATCTGTCTTTCCATCTCCTCTACACCCACCAACTTGACTGCAAAATATAGATGTTTATTTAGGGTGAGACGAGTTGCCTTTCAACTTCATTGACTGTGAATGTCAGCTCTCTTGACAATCAGAGGGCATATGTAAACACCTATATGTAGATAGACTACTACATTTAGGTGTCTTCATTTTGAACTGAATGTCACCTTCCTGTCACATTTTGTCAGGTTATCCTTTTCCCTGCTCCTGTAGTCACAGGCAGTAACTTGGGTGAGCTTGGTGCCATGCATTGCTTCAGCACTCTTCTTAAGGCCAACAATACACACTGCCCTGGTTTGAGCTAGAACAGAACTAACTCCGTTCATTAATTTTACTTTTCAGCTGTGTCTTCTAAGTGACTGCACTTTATGAAGGTAACAGCATATTTTTGTAGACAGTGTCTGCTTCTAGAAGTGATAACATTCAGTTTATAGTTACTACCAAGGATTGGTGTGCAGAAAGGCTCTTGCTTATACTTGTTCCTATAGAAACCACAGTCACTGCTGAATAATGTGTACTGTGTTGGGGGTCCAGTAAGAGGTTGCACCTGTGGGGAGGAGTGGACAGGACAGGTGACCATTAATTAACCAACAAGGTATTCCTCCCATAGAGAACACATTCAGTATAAAGCTGAGGGATCACAAGGGTCAAGCTCTCTTCCTCAATGGCCGGTGCCTGAGGAGGACTATATCCATGGTTTTGCCTTTGATCTTGATCTGTGCATTCCTGAATCTAGTTCCCATCTGCTGCCGAGTCCAGTCTGGGACTTTCCCACTGCCTGCACCACAGCATCAGTGCTGACAGTGACGTGATTGCCTTTGAGGAGTTCGGTTTGACATTGGTTTTATATATATTTGTATAGATTTCTTTATTTATTAAAGCTGTTTTCTATTCCAGTCCATAAGTCTCTCTCCCTTATTCCCTTTCTCTTCCTCTTTGGGCTAACAGAGAGCATCTGTCATTCATCTGGTGGCCAACCCTAATCCTTGACACATACATATACCCTTGTTCTCTTCATCTTTCTCTCCTAGTTGAGTCCCTTACTATGTCTCCGTTGGACTCCTTCCATCTTGAGTCCTCCAAGTGAATTCTCTTTTGGCTATTTATAAACTCAAGGGTATAACTACCTCAGGAAACCAATAATCTCTCAGATGTGTAAATAGGTCCACTTTTCCTTACCTTTTTCTGAAATTCTATGTAGTGCATTTTTAGCTGGATACATTTTTTGTGAGACATAGGAACATGTTTGTTCATGACATTTTCACCACTTCAGATGGTGCTGAGATTCAAGAAAAAAAATTTTTTGAACTGTTTTATATTACGTTTTATGAGTGCTTTAATCCTGAAAAATGCTTCTTAAGACTTTGTCATTTAACATGCTGTCCCTCTTCATGTTCCTGCTCTAAGCTACTGCCCCATCATTTTTACGTGCTCTATACTAATCCTGGAAATGACTGAAGACTAACAATTAGGCTGCAGTCTTGACTATTTTGCTTGTTTCCAGCAGGTGTTCCTCCTCCCTAATTCTGGTGCAAATTAAACTCATATTTCCAGTGACAGAAGAAAGTTTATATGGGCACCTCTGGCATTGTATTTCCACAAATGTAAACAGGAATCCAAAACAAATATTTTCTCTAATTTCACCAGACTTGGTTAGAATTAATAACTTTTCATAGTATCATTAGTTTGTTTGTTGGCACAAAAGAAGTAAAATCTAGGACTGGCTTTCTCATCTTCCTTACATTTAATGTATTTTAAATTTCTTGTTAACAGTTCAAACCACAAAATGAACCATTACATCTATCCATTTTAACTTCAGCTCGCAGCAAATAAATTCTATACAAAGAGATTCTGTAGATATGTGAGGTGGTGAGGTGATATCATTATTATTGTAATTATCATTATTATTACTACTAGGCATAAAATTCAACCTACTATACTGCATTAAAAAAAACCCCAAAACCCACAACATTTTAAATTCATTGTTCTTTTTTGTATTTGCTATCTGATACTTTTCTTCCTTTAAGAAGATTATTTATAGTTGGATAAAAGCAAATAATGAAAAAAAAAATTACATTACCATTAATACCCATAATTCCTCTTTCACTTTGAGAATCTAAAATACCTGTGTTTGAAACTGGTTTGTTTTATTTACAAATACCTTTTCACTTGTAAAGGTTTTTCAAATGGATATATAAAATGAGTAAGAAATGGTCTCAAAACTAGAGCACTTGGTTTATTTTTTCAGTTCATACTGAATACCTATCAATACTTATTTTTCTTAATAAAAAAATAGATGTGACTCAGACTGCTTTATGACACAAGCAGGTTTTTTCAGTACTTTTAATCACACTTTTTTTTTCTTATTTAAAAAGAATTTTTGAGCATTTCTGTCGTGATTAAACTGTAGAATGTCTGTCTATAGACACCTCCTTCCTTTTAGTATGTGCAAGCCAGTCTATAGTTAAACATATGCATAACTCTATTCTACATTATGACAAAGTAGATCACAAACATAATAAGAAATTGTAGTTGTTTACCTTATCCTTCATTGTGCTATAGTAAGACATATCAACCCTTCATATCTTTATTTCATAGGTGCATTTGGGCATAGGCGTGCTGGTTTGTGGGTAAAGCATTACTTCTTGACTCCCGTATACATATTTTCACTGGAAACCAAGAGGTGAACTTTGATCTCATATGGATACCATTTCTGGGTGTCAGTGCCCACTAAGGGTGACTTGTAGTGGATAAATACTTATCTCCAAATACATTTTCACTTGGTTGAAGTAGTGGAAGCCTTGAGTTTGAAACTAAAATTTTCAGGAGTCTAGGGTACAAAGGGGTGTGGGACATTCTGGATGATTGGGATGAATCAATAACAGAGATTTACATGTGGAAATTGGACAGAGCAGTGCTGTACATGGATAGAGGAAAGGATGGGGACTGAAGAAGAATTGCCCTACACTGTTGAGTGGACAAAGCATTATCAGGACATCTTGCAACTCCAGATCAAGCCCCTTTTTCTGTTGAATGACTAGTCTAGTGCTGCGTGACCCTGAGCACTGTGTCTCTCAACATGTTGGTGTGCTCAATGCTTACTACGAATGTTTCTCTCCATGGCTATTTTTAATTTTTTATGTTGTCTCTGCAAACCAAATGATCTTGTGCAGGCCGGACAAGTAACAGCTAAGCCTAGGGTATGATCCAGGGCAATGTATTTATCTTTGAGACATCTGTGTCTCAGCTAAATTTAGTTGAAAAGTAGCAATTGATTCAGACTGTAACGGAAATGGCGCACAAAGAGACAGTATGAACCCATGAAGTTAATTTCCCCAAGAAACCAAAGTAGAAAGAGATACCATCTACAGAAAAGTGGGTTTTTTTCTTCATCAAAACAAGATTTCCTGAAATTATATGTCATGATTGATATCTGAAGCTAAGTGCCAGTTACACTGAGTGTTAAATGGTACCGTTTGTTCCACTATAGTCAAGGGTCTACCAGCATTACTATTTTAAACCTTGTTTCCAAGGAATCATATTTGCTGTTGGAAATATGCTGAGGTGAGTCTTTTTAAGACTTTGTACCAGCATAGCTTAATTCTTTTCTTCAAATGCTGGAATGTTGCTGGTTACTAAATAGGTCACCATATAAATTAATGGTTTTTTGTAGAATGAGACATGACTATATGCAAAGAGACCTTTACTTATTTTATTAGCAGTTTGTATGTGTATTTTCTCAGAAAAGCTGAAAAATTGGAGAGAATTTTAGCTTAACATTAATTTATAACCTATAACTAATTTATAACATACAACTAAGACACAGATAAATAAAGGCCAGAGAAGTGTCTGTCTCTAATATAGTTTCCAGTCTGTGGTCCATGGCAGCCATGCAATTATTAAAAATTTAGTTAGTCTATGTTGTCTTTTATCATTCCTGTTGGCCTCAGTTAATAAAAAAAAGCCGACAGCCACATTGGAAAAACTTTCTGCTATCCACCTGTCCATTTCAGAAATATTTAGAATGGTTTTAACTCTTCTTCACTGAAGCTATTTGGAGGCTGAATTCTAAATGCTAGTTAATGTTTTCCATGAAAAATACAGAACCATTATGGATATGTTAAGTGATTTCAAATGGGAGAGGAAGAGTCATGCACAGTCATGATGCATAGGAAATGGCCAACAAGGTGCTCTCTCTGTGAAGGGGAAAGCAAAGAATTCCCCATTGCAGCTGGTGTGGGCACCAACCAGGTACTTGCTGCAACATCTAATACATGGTGACCCAGTACCTGAAAGGGAATCAAGATCCCTCTGTTGGGATTGTATTTGTGGTTAGGTAATTGAGTACCAAATGACAGTCCAGAAGGGCTGTGTAGTGAAGGGGGAAAAGAGGAAGGGTTAATCACAAGCTTGCATCTCAAATCTTGATACTCTCCAGAGCTTAAAAAAATATTCAAGGCTTTGAAGTATCACATCTGTTTAAGAGTCAGAGTCTGGCCTCCTCTGCATCCTGTCTTCAGGATAAGGCTTATATGTGTTTTTCAAAAAAATGTGTGGGGATCTATTTCTATTACTTTAAAACACAACAACTTTCTCTGTTACAGCCTGGAAAAAGATACTATCCTGCAAGTGAGAAAAACATGTCAAGTAAGCTCCTCTGCCAGGTGGGATGCAGAATATAATGTCAGATTACTCAACCCAGAGATAAAATATGAGAGCAACATAGAGCATGACATTGTCTGTAGACGATTTAAACCCATCTCCTCTGGGATGGTTTGAGTTGCTGTGCCAAAGACTGTTGGTTTTTTTTCCCAAGGGCAAGAAAGCAGTGCTTACAGAGTTCAGCTGAGGGTGCCAGGCACAAATGAGTAGATTTTCTGCAAACTTTTGATACTGCTCTGCAAACGCTTTTCAATTTAGACGTCAAAACCTTTCCTGTTCCAGGCCTGAGTCACTTCTGAGTAGGGACTGCCCATCATGCACTCCTGCCTGGTGGCTTTGTGATATGAACAAATGACTAGGAATTAGGAAATGAATTGAAAGACTACCAAATTCATTTCCAGTTTTGACTTAAATGCAGGTGTTTCTAGATGATAAGAATACTGCACCTTTAAATCACAGAGTTTTTACTTAGAATTCTCTTTTGCAGAGTATTAATGCAATAGTAAAGTAGTATTTAATGCCATCAGTTCTGTAATGGAGCTGGCGTTACTTGTAATAATGTTGATCACAATGAATTTTTTTCTTTCATTTAAACACCTATTGAAGATGCTTTTTTCAGCTTGCATTTTCAATTTTGGGTTAATTAAACAATAATGAAATCTCTTGAACTGTCATGACCTTTGGAAGGACATTTTGTGCTGACAACATCTGCTAGGTTTTAATTGACAAAAAAACAATGCCAAAGTTCTGGGAGTTCAGAAAATATTTCTCTGGACAACCTGGTTGCAGTGACACAGCTTATGAGAGTAATTCTTCTTCATCCTTGGATAAAATTTAGGACAAATTAGCTGTCCACATGTGTGTAGCTTGGCTGTCTATGCCTTTGGGCCAGCCCTGGGCAGCTTGCTGGTATCTACCCAGGGGAACTCTTGGGTGCTGGGAGTGCTTCCTTGGAGCACATTTACCAGTGTGACAGACGAGTCCTTTAAGCTGTAATGGACTCTTAAGTATTACTTTGCTTTGAGAAACATTACAGTTTCTCACAGTCTCAAATGTACAAATCCCTGTAGAGTACTAACCTTAATCTTAAATAGAGTTGGTAATTGTGAGGACTGTGTCTATTTTCCTTGACTGTTCAGGTAGCACTTGGCTGTCTTGCACTTGCTGCCCTCACTGCCCACCTACATTGTGTGATTAAATAAGGAGATGACTGGAACTCAGAGGCTTCCTGTGGCTGCCTGCCGACACAGCACAGGGGCTGCAAGGATCCCTGCCTGTACACCTATTGTCTGCCCAACAGTAACTCTGCCAGGGACCTCAGGATTTTAAAGGTTGTTAAATGCAGACTGAAGAAGCTACTAACTTGTCCAATGGTCCTTGATGAGGAAAATCACAGGCTTTCATTCTAATTAGTTCATGGTGTTACAAAAACAAATTACTTCAAGTTTTAGTGTCTTATGAAAGAGGGTCATGTAAACACACCTTTCATGTGGCTGTGAAACTTACTAATTTGTAAAATACTCTGAGATTCTCAACTGAAAAATTTCATAGAGATATGAAGTATTATTTTTGATCTATGGCTCTTTACAGTATAAGTCTTTATTATAACACATATAATAAATGTTCACTGTAAGGAATGCAACATGTTTATCAGTGATGTAAGATATAATTAATAATACTTTTTAAAATGGCAGTAAATGTTGACTGCTATTTTGTAAAACATTGTCAAATTATAACTTAATTTCAGGATGAAGTGAATACATTCACCAGTGATAGACCTCAAAACAGAGGCAGCAAACTGGAGCTAACAGGATAATACATTCTAACCTACAATACAACTGAAAGATGGTCCAGAGCTACATGACCACCACAAAATGGCTATGGTAGCTTGAGTTTTCTTCTGGCGCTGCTGAAGTTCCTCATGTCGCATTTCAGAGAGCATCCCTTTTTCATTTTGCTGCCAAGTTAACTGGCTAAGCATAAGTAGTTTTCAGCTGGAATGTGTAATGAAATTTAGAAAGGGAGGGAGGGATATTTTTTAAACTCAAGAGACACAGGGCCAGAGTTTTGACAATTCGCATCTTTAACAAGCTATAAATTGGATTTCACTCACAACTGAAGCAAGTAGCAAAATTCTCAGTGACTGCACAAGGTTGATTTTTGCCACTAAAATGCGACATTGTGTGGTATAAGAATAGAGGTGGCCTGAAATATTCCTACAAGGACCACTGAAAGGAATGCTCCAACGTGGGAAATTCTGAAAGAAAGTTTTTACACATAGAGAAGAATCACAACACTATTTAGCAAAGATCATACTGAAGGCCTTGATGCCAATGAGGAACAAAAGGTTGAAATTCTTTCTGAAATATTATTTAATCATAGGTGGAAATCAGAGTCCATTATTTTTAATCCTATTCTCTCTATAGGCTTAATATTTCAAACCTTGACTTCTAAATGGCAAGGAAGCATGATAGATTTAACAAAGAGGGTCTTGTGGGATTATATTCATTACAATATGTCCAGACACCTTCATTCTTATTATTTCCCCTCCCTCTGGCTTTTTCATGAAAGTTCTCGGTTTTAACAGAGATCATTAATGAAAAAGAAATGTCAGTCTTCTCATTTTAAAAAATTAATCTTCATAATCACCTCATTTTAAATTTCATCCAGAAGGTCAGAAATTTTATCATATTTAAAACAATTTGGTGTTCTCTGATGGGAAGTTTGCCTTGTTGTGCAGACCTGTTGGGTATTTCCTCACAATCAATTCAAAGCACTTTGCTACTGGATAAGAAATAGGACTTGCAATAATACTTATTATTTTTCAGATACTTTTAAAGGCAGGTTACTTGTGATTTTTTTTCAACATTCTTTGATTGTTCTTTCCTTATAATGCAATAAATTTATAGACAACTTAAAGATGAATCCAAACTTCTGTGTACCTTTAGCAGTTGAACTTCACAAATACAGTTACCTCAAGGTTTCTTAGTATTAACTGAATTTTTTACACTTACGACTTCCTGGCTTCCATTTTATTTTCATTTTTGTAATATGCTTTAAAAAATGTCTCAGTAATTTTCCTTTTGTGAAACCTGGGCTTTGATTCTAGCCTATACTCCTCAAAGTACGTGTTGGATTCTGTGTTAAATAGAGCTGGAAAATCCTGTCTAAGCACAGATGTCCTGTACTTAAGATTTGACAGATAATGCAGCACTTTAAAAAGCTACTGTCTTTCATGACTAATACCCTCACAGACCTGGTGGCAGATAATCACTGTTTGTGGGAGAGAAAAAAAAAAAAGAACTGTGGTAACATTTCAAGTTTTTTGGGAAGTGTATCTGCTGAAGTGGGAGGAACACATAGGCATTTAGTGTGTGGAAGGTGGCTATCAGAACAGTTGGGAAGGGAAGAACTGCATTTTCAGAATTCATAGCAGAATGCTTTGGAATAGAATAAATGTCTATGAAAGGTGGAAAGTATAAAAAGCAGTGATGTGAAGAACATGTTGCAAGCTATGTAAAAAGAGATTAGGATTTGTTATGCCTTATAACATGAGTATTTCGGCACAGAAAGATAAAGAGGGGAAAATATATCTGGGTATGAGAAAAACCTGCATCTAGTGTAGACAGGAACTAAGGACTGGTGAAGCAAACGGGTGGATTGGAAATGTCAGAATTTGTTTCTTTTAAACATCAAATGTTTATATGTAATTAAATTCTACAGAATATAGTCCAATGTGTTATCAAAATAATGATTTCTGATTTCACATTCAGGTGATGTATTGGATCTTTGTTGTCTACGCAACTGTGAGAATTAAAAAGCAATAGAAATGCAGAGGGATTCCAGATAAATGTAGTTTCTGTAAACAAACAGAAACCAGTCTTACTTGCGTATATGCATATGTGAATGATTCTGTTGGCACTCAGGACAAATTCTTGTGACTCGTGGGATTGGTATGCTGCCCAAGGAACTTCTCTGTACAAAGGAGTAACACAGTTCTTCCATTGGATTCTCTTCCTTCTGGTGGTACATGAAGGAGGGGAAAAAGAGACATATCTTGCTGTCAAAACTAATAAAAATAGTGCAAGCTAGCAATTCTGAGAAATTCTTTAGTCTAGGTAACATCTCACTGTTGATAACCTACACTTTCCCTGTAATGGCACCACAGTGGTATGATAACATTGTTTTCTCTGCTTCACTCTGGAGATAACTCAGAAGCTACAGGTTATGTTGTCTGCATAGTTAAATGTAGTGAACGTTGGACTTCATTTATTTCAAATAGACTTTGAAGAATCTGAGAATTGGTTTAGTTTTAGAAATAATTTATTTCATCTTTCAGCTGTGACACCACCATGAAAGACATGAGTTGCTCTATCCAAAAGTTATGCTTTTTTGGGGGGAGAAAGCAAAGGAGTTAAGGGAGGATTTGATTTATTGTTTTAAACTAGCAGACACCTTTTTCCTCTCAATACCAGCTGGACTTCTCTTATCTATTTTCTCTTAAGTAGTCCATGACTTTCCCTTTTTACAAGAAGAAATTCTGTTTATGGATTTTATAGTGATAGAACACTTACTTGTGGAAGCAAGGTTTTCCCTTACAGAAAAACACATTTCTGAAATTTTGACTCTTTTAAAAAAGCTTTGATGATCTCAGTTTTCCCACTACAGAAATAGAAACATTCTATCCGTATCTGAAAGTCCTGTTCCTTCTGTCCAAAAAACATCCAGAATAATTGCATATCACTTTCATAATTAAACAGTTTTAAAGATACTACAGCAAGCCATGATAGACCCATCATGGTCATGTTCAGCTGCTGAATATGAAAGTGTCTGCCAGTGTTCTCACAAGATGGAGCTCCTGCTTTGCATATTCTATGCCTTTTACTTGACCACCAGTTTATCTTCACACACACAATCACACAGAATCATTATGGTTGGAAGGGACCTCCAGGGTCATCAAGTCCAACCTTTATCCTAGCATTTCTCTAACCACTACACCATATCCTCAAGCGCCAATTATGCCAATTTTTTAGAAATTTTCACCATTACAAACAGGATGACCAAAGTCAGCTTTAGCTATTTTGGGACTGATATTTTTTGTATACTCAGGCATTCATCTTTAAATGGTTTCTCTCTGGAACAGATCCCCTAGTTTCCTCCATTGGACTGGAATAATCATTGAATTTCTTCCTGGTTCAGCTGTGGAAGTGGGAAAGCTCTGCCATGATTGATGATGTGGGGGGCAAGAGACTTCTCAGTCTCTTCATTTTTTTTTCAGTAGTTTCAGTGAGGGTCATTAGGCTATTGCAGGTTGTAGCCTCCATTACTGTTCATTAAAACTCCCTTTTTTTTCTGGTGATCCACTTTGTTCAAAGAGACAGATGTTTTCATGTACGTTTCTGCTTCTCAGTTCTCTGTGGTCATTTTCTGTACCATGATATTTCTGCTTGGGCGTTCAGTTGCCACCACTATTTGTCTTATCTTGCCTTTTCACAACTGAAGAATTTGTCTGTATTTTCAAGCTGTACATTAATATACAAGACCAGACAATGTTGCTCTGATGATTACTAAAAACGGTAGGAAAGACCTTAAATTTTATGGCTTCCCAACTATTAAAGGCATGATATATAATACCTGTTCATGACATAGGGGACTTTCAAAATTGTCTGAAATTCTTGTGGTTTTCCTGTCTTTATTTTTCAATGTCTCTGTTTTTCAAATTCTTGTAAGATTTTAGAACCTTCAGTTTCTTCTCTCCATTTTGTTCTCATACTTCCTTTTGACATCTGCTCTCATAGTATCGTATTTGACTTCCACTAAGTAGTTTTGATTATTCATTAAATGTAGGTGTTAATTCTTGAGAAGCTAAATTGTCGGTTTGGACTTTTGCTAGCCTAGTGAAATGATCATGGTGAGTGGAACATGATTGCCTACTTGCCACTTGCTGCATTGATTGCTGGAATTTGCACATCACTTTTTTGTTTGACAAAATCCTGATTGTAGCTAGAATATATCTATTAACATGTAACTTTCTATAAGTAAACTTAACAAGTGATGCTGGGTAGAAAAATACAGTTCTAGTTATCTGTTTCAGTAAATGATATTACATTAAAATTTTGTGTTGCCCAGCTTGAATTCTCCGTTGTTTATCTGACTGAAATGGAATTTAACAGATGATTAAAAAGAGTAGAATTTGATCTAGCAAGGAAGAAAAGCAAATAATCTTTTTCCCCTAATCTTAATCCCGAAAGAAATAAAATTTTTAGTTTAAGGAACATTTTTTTTAGTAAAGAATTGAAGAATTTATTCTATCAGCACTATCACTAGGTAGGCAAAAGCAGAATTAGAATGAATTGTTATGGATAAATGAAGTAATAAACACTTTCATCTCTTACTTAAGCATCACTAAAATTGTAAGTGACACTAGTACAAGAAAAGACAGCTGGCAAATCCTGTTGCTGTTTTCTTTTTAGGTTAATGTTGAAAGAACCCTAAAGTTTTATTATTTTCTTGAAGAAACCCAAATAAATTCTCAGGTAAAAGGTGACAGGGAACTTCTTCAAAACGCACTGAATTGTTTCTCTTGAAATTCACTGAAGAGCATCAGACTAGGTGGATATGTCATCTGTTAGAGGAGGGTTTGCCTTTTTCTCAGTGTAGGCTTCCATTACTGATTGACTTGAAGGGTTCCCTATTCTGATGATGAGTGTGCTTTTTTGGGTTTTCTTTACGTAACTCCAAATATTGCAATTATGTCTTCATGAATATTCTTTCTGGAGAGAATAATGTGTATTCTGGTGGCAGTGTAATCCACATGTAAAATTTGTGTGCAAACAGTGATTATTCTGGATTGTGTATGCCTTTGTGATAAGTTTTCCTTCTCTAATTTCTAATGGTTTTTGAATGTGGCAGCGGTCACTAACAATTAATGGATGATGGACAAATTACATGCTTTCTTCCTGTGATTACTGGGACACTCATAAAATCAAAATCAACCATCCTCTCCCAACATTTCTCTGCCAACCATCATCTCTGGGTTACTGTTCTGCTCTTATTTCCTTCATTTGTTCTTGAGATTCACGAAAATGTAATAACTTTTTCTCCCTTTGGTATATTTTTTTTGTAATGACCAGATTGATAGAAGGCTCAGATAGAATATTGACTGTGTTCAGGATGTTTTTTGTTACTTAGCTCTTAATCTGAGAAAGAGACATAATGGCAGATTCTTACTACTTTCCTGAGATAGCAAATGTGCCCCATTATTGCCATAATTATTAAGTTAGACATTGTTATTAAAAATACAGAAGGCTTTAAAAAATCAATAAAACAACTTTTTAAATGTTGGTCTGGGGGAAAGGTGGAGCTGGTATTTATATAATGCCCTGCTTTGTAAAACAAATACCCGTGTTCCGAAAAAGAAAACTTGCATTAAAAAGTGAATTGCGCATTAAGGTCCTGTTGCATGTGCAATGTTATACAGAGATAAGGAATTTGCACGTATTTCAGATTGCCTTCACAGTTATTACTTTGGTCAATTTAATGCTTATACTTCAGGCAATAGTGAGAGAATGCTCATCTCATGTTCTGTTGACCTAATCTAGTTGTTTCTACCATTCTAATTACTGTAACTTCTGAGCCACTGGTTCTCTGCTTTGCTGTTCTGCTCTCCTTATGTATGCAGATCTCCCAGTGATGTTGCTGTAGGGAGCTGTACAAGAAAAGCAGAATATCAAAATTCATTACTGTCATGTTCAAGTAAGAGGAGATGTTTGAACTGGGAATATTGCCCTTCAGCTTTTGCTGTTGTGCATTGCCTTTCATATGACTCAGTGCCCATCAGCTGAGATTTTGTAGACTTGTGCTGAATTTGAGGGTGAAATTGTGCCACCATGGATTTGATCCTTCTGAGAACTGAGTCCCAGCTCTTATTTTTTAAACATTACGTGTGGCCAAATGCTAGTTCAGCTTTGCATATATTCATACACACAGAACTTTGCAACACCAAGCAAAGCAAGATAAGCTTTAAACTGGTTGAAAGAATTGGTGATTTCTTCTTGGAGTTTCTCCTTCTATATAATGTACTCCAACCACTGTAAATCTTTGCATTTAATGCCAGAGAGGTATTTTCTCCACAAACCTAAAACATTGCCTTTGGGAATTGCTCATCAAAGGAGTTGAACTAATAGGATAA
Source organism: Actenoides hombroni (assembly GCA_024336885.1). Lineage (NCBI taxonomy): Eukaryota > Metazoa > Chordata > Aves > Coraciiformes > Alcedinidae > Actenoides > Actenoides hombroni. The sequence goes on from WUAM01000344.1 coordinate 1,734,082, forward strand.
CTGTGATCAGGTGTTCCTAGGCTGCATAGCTCATACAATGTGGATTTTCGTCACACTGTGATGAGAGTCCCTGAAAAGAGATGTGAAATTCCTTGCTACTATTAAAAGTAAAATCGTGTGTGGCTAACACTCAATTGAAACGGAGTGCCTACCTCAGCTTAGATTTTACAGAACATTACTTGTGTGATGGGCTTTATCATAGTTTCAGTTGCATTTTTCTCTGTAAAATGCTTAGGCACAAATAATTTTTTTCTTGGAAGATAAGGAAAGATGACTTGCTTGACACTTCAACACCAGAATAATGCACTAGAGTCGTATGAGAGCAAGTCTATACATTGAAGGTGTATTCAGTGTTGGCAGTTTTCATGGACTTTAGGCAAAACTGGGAAAATATGGTCCTACAAAAAGGTTTATTCCATATCTACATGATGAGCTGTAGAAGTTTTTTCTGGTATAAACTTATGTGTGATATTGACCAAAAGAATGGGAGATACCCATAGTTTGAAAGCTGCTTTTATTCCTGGTCAATTGAAATATTGTTTTCTTTCTATTTTAGCAACTACACAAGTTGTTTTAAAAAAAATTATTAAGTGAATTAGAGGTTTTTGCTTGTATTAGAATTAGAATGAATTAGAATTAGAATTAGAATTATTTAGACTTAGAATTCTAGAGGTTTTTTTGTGATTCCATAGCTAAAAGAAAATTGGATGTTGTGCTGAATAAAGACAAATTCCTACATCATACATGGTGAGGAAAACATAGTAAGAACATAAGGTCTGCTTTACTGGCTCAGAATAGCTCTCTGTCTAACCTGTATCCTGTCTCTAAGTACCACTCAGAGCAGATGGTTGGGAAAAGACTACAAGAAACAAAGCAGACATAATCTTCTCCCTCTCACACCTTCCTACTTCCTATCTCTCAGTATCTTAAAGAATCTCTGAGCTGGAGGCTACCTAAGGATCACTGAGCTTAACTGTCCTTTATAAATACATCTAATTCCTTTTTAGGGCCATTTAAACTTTCCTCATTCCAGCTTCCTGGAGCAATGAGATCCACAGATCAGTTACCTGTTCCTGGGGGATGGGTGACCACAAAACAAAACTATACAAAAAAACCTTTTCTTTGTTCAGTATCTGCTTGCTGATGCATTCACTAGGTAATCATGGGGCTTTTTGTTATGAAAAGTGCTAAATAATAATTCTCTTTGCAGTTCATTCATGTCATTATTAATTTCATATTACATTATCTGTCCAGTGGGAGAATCCTAGTCCACTAAATCTCCCATTTGCAAACAAGCTCTCCCATCCCCCTGATGACAGTGCCTGTTACCCTCTGCACCTCTGCTAGTTCCACTACATGCTTTTTGAGTTGAATGATCGGTACAATTCGCAGGACTTGAGATGTGATTGCACTGTTGATGGCATAATGCTGTTGTCTGTTTTAGCCTCAGTTCCTTTCCTGAGATTGCTAACATTGTTTGCTTTTGAATGATGCTAAGCTTAAGCAAGTGTCTCAAAAATCTTTTCCCTAAGTGAAAATATCTACTTTAGAGACTGTCATTATGTATGTATGTGTATTCACAGTTAGGGTTCTTTTTCCTTTTGTGCATTTCTTTGCATTTATGGAGATTAAAATTCATCTGCCATTTTATCGCTCGGTATTATGAAATTGCTCTTCAGGTTCTCACAGGAAGCTTTAATTTGATTATCCAGAATAAGCTTTCAGAGTCTTTAATCAATATCTCAGAATTAGGAAGATAACTTCAGAATCACAAGATCTTAAGAAGGAATCAGTGGCAATTTTTGTTTACCTTCATTTATCTTGATCCTTTAAGATGACTGTTTGCGTACTTTTATCCACCAGTAACATGGACTAAAACCATGCTAAAAAAGCCAGAAAGAGAGTTATAATACACTCATCTTGTTTCTGAAATGGAGGCTCTAGGAATGCATGGTAACAGCAGCTCAGTTTAATTAGCTGAATTTAATTACTCCACAGAAATGAAACCAGCTGGCCCAACTTAGCAGTAGAAAAGTGGGATATTGAAATCCAAAGCTGGACACCTTGAGCTCTTTGTAGCTGTAGGCACCTCCAAAGGGTGTTTCATCTCACCCTTAGCTTTTATGCTAAATCAGATGGATTTTCCTTCCCTGTCCTTTCCACCTCTGTTCTCCAGGGCAGCTGTAAAGGGAGTCAGTGGCAATTGATCATGAGCGAGAATGACACAGGGGTCTTTCAAGTAGTGGAGATGCTTCACACTTCAGTCTTGGCAAGCTCCAACGAAAGCTTTCCCGTTTATAGGTCCTGAGGTGTCTAACCAGGGTGGGGATTGCCAGAGAAAATGGTTTAATGCAGGATCGCCTGCAAAATTGGCCTGACACTGCAGCAACAGCCTTTACCTTCCTTTTCTTTCACAAGACACAAAACGTCTTTTACACTTGTTCTTTATCTCCACTCCTCTGCAACCTCCTGTTGATGCTGTGCTACTGAAGAGCTCTGAAAGAGGTGGTCAACAGGCAAAATTTGTTAGGGAATAGGCTTCTGGCTTTACTTCGTTGTCTGAGAATACTTTCTAGAATCAACTGGGTGTTATGTTCCTAAAGGCAAAATAGTTATGCTAGAATTAGAAGTCTGGATTCAGTACTGTGCTTGATGTTTTTAAGCACTGCAGGTAAATATATATATAAAATTTTTAATTCTTAAAATATTTTCTCCAGATATTATCTATTCATGTAAGAATTTTGAAGAACTTTTAATGAAAAGTTAAGAATTTGGGGCTGTATTTAACTTCACCCTCTGATATGCTTTGAAATATGAATCATGAAATATGAATCATGACTACTATACTAATATTCAAAAATTTAAACTGTTCTTCAAAGTTAAAAAAAATTAAGAATTACAGGAAATAAACCTTGCAGCTTTAGAAATTTTTGTTACTGTGTTATATTTCCTGAGTAAATTTAGAGGGCACTGAGAAAGGGAAAAGAATACTTTGTATCAAAGAAACTTTTTGAGATAGACTGCTAATGTTTAATTGCAACTTGATGACCCAATACATGATTTGTTTTGATTTATTAGGAATATATAGTACTCACAAATTCAGATTTGTGTGTGATATAAAAGCATCACACTTTAGTAAAACTCTCCTATAGCTTAGAAAACTCCAGGACACTGCATCTGGGAGTTTCTGAATAATTTATCTGAAGTAATGAGTATCATCATGTGACACTGTATCAAAGGAACTGCTCAAGTGAAAGCCAGCTGGGTACAGCCGTTGTGTATCAAATAGTTCCTTGAGTTGTCTCTCTGGAAAAATTAGAGAACGTAATGAGCAAAATTAGAAAACCTGGGGAGCAGCCTCCATGGATACCTATTAGCAAGAAGTAATTTGATTAGTGTGAAATCTCTGAAAGCTCATTATTTACACAGTTTGCTAGTGTTGTAAGAGAAATGCATGTCTACATGCACACATCCATTTATGCAACATGGACACACAAATATATAAAGTATTGGATGAATACTAGGTGTACTTGTTTTCCTGTATCAGTAGCTTTATGAAATACTAATAGAGTATTTATTTGCTCCGAGTCAAAAAAGAATTTGTTTAATGCCCAACAGAATCTGTTGGTTTGAGTTTCCCAAAAGGCTGTATATAGTCTCAATAAAAGTAATGCTTCAAAAACAAGATCCAGGAGAGGCTGACAAAACACATTTTCTATGGGAAAATGCACAGCACTGTTAAGTATTAGATTGATGCTTTTAAGAGGCATGTATATTTAAAGTGCCTTTTGTGCCCACTCTGCATAATGCTGACTAGGAATACGGAGCCCTGACATGCAGAACTGAGAGGGGACAGACCTGCAGAATTTTCAGCAGAGTCAATGGATGCTGCAGCTGCTCTGCATCTCTCAGGATAAAGTTCCACTCTGAACATTTCAACTGCTTTTACTAGCTTGTCTCCTAGTAAATCTAATATCTGAATGCTTTAACAATGACGTCATTTACAACACCATTTGGATCCACAGTTTAACACCACGGAACCAATTTGGTGATATATTTGTGTCAATGGCTTTTGTAGCTGTGGCTAATTGGTTTTTTTCCTCTACAGACATGACAGAAATACTGCTTCATAAGGTTGTCATTAGATTGGGAAAAAAGAGGCCATTGACTAGAGGGATGAATAGAATGGCTTGTAAACTAAATTACCAGTTGGGGATTCCCAAATGGCCAAGGGCACAGCCTGTCTGACCTTAGCAAAACTCTGCATTGCAATGGGGAACTCCCTAAGGGATGCATTATCTTATGATGTTGACCTTAAACCAAGATTTGTTTTTTGAAGGAAATGAAAGAGAAGTCTTTTCTTTTCAATAACGGATTTGTAGAGAGCTAATTCAAGTACCATCCAAAAAGAAAAAAAAGTTTATAACAGTTCAGAGTGACAGACATATTTCTTTGACATATTTAGGTACATTTCTGTAATGTATGAAAGCAAGAAAAATATTCTACTGAAGTACATTAAATGTATATATTGCAGCATTATTCTGTTATATGGAAATTTGAAAGTGGAGGACTGCAGAACAATTCTCTAATATTATATGCTAACATAAAGCAATGACATTCTTAAATGTTAAAAATAGCCAGACAATCCAGCCAAAGCTTTTGTTTCTTTACATGCAAAGATATTTTATAAAATATGTTTTTTAAAGTTATGGTGCCTTTTGTCAGACATTGAGAATGACAAAGTGGAATCTTTAGTCACCCACATTCAAAGACCTACTGTTATCCTATTTAAATTCACTCTACTAAGAATATAATATAAACATCAAATCTGTATTGGAATGTTCTTATCTTGTATTGAATTTAGGTAGGCAATATCTTTTACAAGGAATAAATACTATTAAATTTCCTGTCTGTAAATGCAAAAAGGTCCATTGCACATATATGTACTGAGCTGTGTATCATCACTATGTCAGCTTTTTTACAAGTAAATCAAGAAAGGTAAAATAAAAAACTTCATTTCATGAAAGTAATTTACAATATTTACAGGCTGAATGAAGCATTTTATTCTTTTCTGCCTTTCTGCTTTGTATGTCATAAAGGTTAACTGAGCCAAAATGAAAAGGACAAAACTGATTTCTTTTATAAAATTTAACCTGACCTACAGCTTTTGGGCCATTACAGAGACATACATATTTGTAGCAAGGCTTACAGTATTATGATTTTATAGAATGTCATATTTATAATGATTATAATTAAGTTAAATCGCTGAATCTGTGATAAGAAAACAAAGATTTCATTTAGCATTGTAAATCTCATCCATTTAAACCTTTAAGAGAGCTTACATCAGCTAGTCATGAGTAGCACATTCTGACACCAAAACCTCCAGTGATATCCTCAAGTTCATTTCTCAAGTTACTAGTCAGCATAGATGGACAGGGCTCAATAAAGCCTTTTGAGAAAATACTTTAACAGGAGTTTCAAACACATTGTCTTGAGAAATACAAAGCACTCTTCCAGCTTCCCTTTTGCAGAAGGTGAGATTGATAAATTGTTTTGCAACGCCTCTGTTAGTGAATGCGATTTATTCTGCAGAGAACCGCTATGGTGGTTGCTGCTTAGGGAGCCTTTGCCTGTTTTGTTTTCCTCCTGGATCCCACAAGTATCATCTGATCCCACTCCTTTTGCTCTCCCTCACCTGGCAAGGCAAGGCAAAACAAAGGCAGAGTTTAGTCTGCTGAGTACTGGAATTACTAGTGTTAAATACTTTATCACCACTGGGCTGAAAATCGAGTTCTTTATTATCAATTGGAAAGCCATTCTGGAGTTCCACTACAGTTAGCACTGCACTACTTTCATTATAAAATCAATTTCCTGGAGATGCCTATCTCCATTGGTTTAATATATACCAGATTGAAAGTTGGCATAGAGGTGCTGGTGCTCTTCCAAGGTAGAAGTTCTGACTGCTGAAGAGGAGGTGTAGTTAAAATAGGAAAAAGCAATATATTTTCCATGTTTCAGACTTTCTGGTGTTCTTGAAGCCTGAAGGACACACCTCAGCTATTTTTGTATTTAAAAGTCCCAATTCCCACTTTAGCTGTATGGACGACAGCTTCCCTTCCATCCTGTCTGTCTTTTGAGAAGTACCAGATGTCCTTTCACTTCTCAATTGTCCCTCAGCAGGTCTTTTCACAAGGATCTACTCTGTATTTCAATTTCAGTAACCTTCTTTACACCAGTATTGAGGAGATGGAGTAGTAGAGCTCCTACTGGAATCGTAGGTATGGTCTACCCAGCTTGAGAGGGACCAAGTTTCCCTGGAGTGATCATTCATTTTAGACACTTATTGCCGTGCAAAAGGGAGATGCTGTGCCCAGCTCTAAACAATCAGGTTTGTGTGCTGCCAACAAGGCCGTGCAGAGCTCAGCAGGCTCAGCCACCCTGTGCTAAAAACCAGGTCACCTGTATCCTGCTGATTTCAGACTAGGAAATACGTGTTGAAACTGCGAACATAAAACTTACTCAACATCAAGAAGTTTACAGCGGCCCTTGCTTACGCTCTGGCAATGTCACTGCAATCTTAAGGTTACAGGAACAACGAGGGCACTACATCATACTATTAATACATCTGAGTTTGGGCCATCTTAAGAGGATTTTGCAGCTTTAATAGTTTTATGTGCCTACAGATACTCTTAGTCATGGATTTGTTAGGATACTTTTTCTCTAAGTCTTATTAGATATATCTTCAGGAATGTGATTTAAACCTGTCCTTTTTGAGGTAATTTTACATGTATAAAAAGCCCAACTTTTCTTTCTCTTGACTAGAGGGCTACTTCAACTGTTAAACTATTTATCAGCCTCATAAACCTTTCTTTCTAGCTATCCTATTTCCTTTTCCCTCCCTTCTCCCCCCCCCCCCCCCACCCCCCCGCCCCTCCCCCCCCCCACCCCCCCCCGCCCCCCGCCCCCCCCACCCCCACCCCCCCGCCCCACCCCCGTCCCCCCCCCGCGCGCCCCCCCGCCCCGCGCCCC
>WUAM01000344.1:1741210-1787799 GCA_024336885.1 Actenoides hombroni
TCTTTCTAGCTATCCTATTCCCTTTTCCATCTCTTCTCCCCTCCCCCCCACCCCCCTTTAAGTAATGTTAGCACACGCTAAAGACATCAGACTGATAGCTCTGCAGATACAGGCTCCGTCTTTATCAGACTTTAAAGATGTTGTTAATTCAGGAGTAAGCAATGTCAGTCCTAAATCACAGATTATCTGTCGTGGACTTTACCCAGGCCCCCGTTAAGAGAAGGAAAATCTATACAACATGTTCTTTATCTTTCTCAATGGTGGCTGCTGAAATATTTGCATATCGACCACTGATGATGAATTAGTAGGTAACAGGCATATGCTAATCTGCATGATGTCATTGTGTCTGAGGCTCTATGTTTGCTGGCACTTGGGCTATTAACCACTTACAATCATACTTATTTAGTATTTGTATCACATAATACCCCAAATAAACACACAATAAATGCATCACTAAAAATACAAAACTGAAGGCCACAAATGCTGAGCTAATTAGAAAAATGCTAGACAGAAAGAGAAAGGAAGGGAACAGTACATTTATTTTTTTTTGCATAATTTATTATCTTCTGCCCTAATTGCCTCTTTTTATAGCAGTTTAACCTTTACAAGTTTTTCTTTTGCCATGTATTATAAACCCTGCCTATTTTCTCCTGGTTTTTGTTTTTAATAACTCCTGCCCATTTGCTTTCTTGATTTTTCTTTTATTTATTAAACTCCCCTTTTCTTCCTCTGTGTTTTGTAGTTAGGCGTTTGCTCATTGTCACTCTTTCTTTGGAGTTTATCCAAACTCTAAGCCCCTACTTCTGTAGCCAGCCTTTGGGTTTCTCCAGGCAGGCGCCTCTGCCAAGGCACAGACCCAATGAGGTACAAGGTATTGGGGATGTCATTAGTCTGCCTTTTGTACTTTTGTCTGTATGTACATTGTTCTGTTCTCTTAGTGATTACTTTTTTTCCCTGAATCCTGTTTTTTGCATCAAGTACCTCAAGCACAGGTTGTCTTCACCAGACAGCCAGCTATAAAGCTCTTCTGTAGCAGAGGAGGCTGCATGCTCACGGTGTTGAGCTTGTAGAGGTGACTTTCACTCAATGGACTGAAGGAAAACCTGCAGTATGAATTGAGCACTGCTGACTTCCAGTTCCATTGCTTTAAGGAAAAGTTGTTTGGTTTTAGGCTGTTTAAAACTAACAAAAACATTACCATCGTTTATCAAGCTAACTGCTCTACTTTCAGGATTATTGCCCTTCAAGAAAAGAAAATCTACAGTCTGTTTTTGCTTTTGTTCTATCAAGAGATATATTAATACACTAATTCATGAAGATATTCCTTACCAGGTCCTTTTATTTGTTTAAAGTGCCTGTTCAAAAGCATCACTACAAAAAAGGTACATATCAGTTTAGAAGTTTTAAATATCAGTTCAGGAATCCACCAGCATTTTAGAAACTACTGTTCAGGTACTGAAGGCCAAAATAAAAGCTATCAGCTACAGAACAGCTATTATTATATAAAATTAGTAATATAAATTTAAATTTGTAACCAGGCAATTAATATGATTTTAAAATTAGAGCTTGGCAATTGGCAAAAGAGAGTCACCTGTTCGGCTGTTATTTAATGACATGTCCAAAGCTATTAAACTAGTAATTTAGACATTTTCTGTTATGATGTTGATAATGAATACAGTAATCTTTGTGAAAATTTGCTGTGTAATCTGAGGGGAGGGGAGGAGTCATGCCTGTATTATATTTTCATTTTAAAATTAGCATCTTGCATCACTTCAATTCTGTGAGCACTGTCATCTTTTACTAGGCAGGTTTACCTTGTTGCCTAGTGCTAACCTTTAGCTAGTCCTGCCTCAGGCTCTTTGGTATCAGCAGCTTAAAGTCTCTTAAGTGAACATCCTTATAGCTGGAGGAACAGCCTGAGCCCACACATTCTTCTGTGGTTGTAATTGCCCAATACATCTTGTGGCTATTGTCAGACATAGGCTTTGGGGAGACTTAGCAGTAGAAAGCAGCTCCAAAATCTTTGTTGAACTGCAGATACCACTGTTCACCGATTTCAGTTTTGTAATTGTCACTTAACTGTCACTTGGGCTTGGGTTACTCATTAAATGATCAGCTTTCAGTAACGTCCTTTCAGATGTGAGGAGAACACTAACTGCAAATTTACCTGAAAATAAAAACAGTCTAGTTTTATATTTTGATGGTAATTAACTTGGTAATCTTTGCATCTGTATGGGGGGAACTGTCACCCAGCAGAATCATGTCTGAAGCTGGTGCACAAATAAACATCAGACTGCACCTTGAGTTTCTGCTTAGCTCACCAGCAGTGCCCAGTGCTTTATTCTTTACAGAATATCTAAAAATACAGCTCGGATTCTGTTTTGAGTTGTGCAGGGTTTCACCTTCCCAAGGGAAAGGACTTCATCAGATAATTGAAAAAGGTATCCTGGCATAAGCAAAGAATTTTATTAGGTGTACAGACAGGGGATGTTTTGTCTGCTCTGACCTAGACTTGCAGTATAGACCTGTCCTTAAAACTTGTGACTGGGAAGTATGGAGAGTTTTGGAAGGCCAGGTCTTTTCTACCAGCTTCTTCTTTATCACAGTGAACTCTAATTCAGTAATTCAGTGTTCATATGAATGCATATTACAATGCATAGTCAACCATTTTTCATTTAATAATTTAACATGTCATTTTTCCAGTTTGCCACTTGCAGCTGGCACTTTTGCAATACATTTTATTTTTCAGACATATTTTAGTGAATCACCAGATAGAGCAGCTGTGACAACTATCCATTAATTATGTCTCTGTGTTAAATTCTAATGAAAATACGACTTCCAAGGGAAATTCACCAATAGTGCCTTAGTAGTGGTAGTTAAACTACCACTATCTGGTAGCTGAATTGGTGGTTGATTAAATATTTTTATAGGTATTCACATACTTGTATTAACCTCAAATATTATTTATGAACAATTCACCTTTGGGTTTAGAATGAAGAAAAGCAATGGAGATTTTATGTCACAGTAGTAATTAGTATTGCCTCGGTGCACATTTACACTATGCCAATCATAGGCAATCCAAAATAGTCAACATGTGTGCCATGACCTTTCACTTCATTTAGTCTAAGCCTGACAATACAACTGTATTTCAAATACAAAGAAGTAGAAATCATGATGCCTTATTCTATCTACTCCAGTTTATAAAAAGTGAAGTGAAAATAATCAATGAGAATCTAGAGGTCTTTTAAAATAGTGAGAAGTGACTGATGTGCAAGATGAAACCAGCCATTTCACTTAATCTAGAAGCAGAAATTGAAATCAGAATGCAATACATAAATGTTTTTGTAATTTTGTATCACACCACTGTGTAGTCTCATGACTGTCTTTTCCCAAATCCCCGGTAAGAGCAGATTTGTGTGGAGGTCGGCTTTGAGCACTTTGGGCACACTTTATTAACGTAATGACCAGACTCTCCCTGTCAGCTTAGGCTGCAGAGACCCTGCAATCTGCAGCCACAGAGGAGGGCATCAATGAGATGCAGATACCTACACGAGGGATGGCTGGGTCTAAGGGGGGATTCCCAGGAAGATACATAAAAGCCCAAGTCAGTAGGTTTCTATTCCGAGCTCATTCAAGAGTAGATAGACTGAGGGTTATGCTGGGGAGGAAGACCCGTTTCATTGATTACTAGGACTTTCTTATCATCCATTTATATGATTTTGACCTTTTTTTAAGTGAAATGGAAACTGTTCCATTTTCTCATCGAAAATAAAGGTGAGTGCTGTCTGCAAGAGCCATAGACATGCTGTTTCTGTCAGCTTTGTGATTTTTCTGTCAGTTTTTCCTTTTTCTTGCTGATATACCAGAATGCTGACAGCTTTTATTCTTTGAACAAAGCCTAGCAAGGAAGTTGCTGTTGAAATGTGATTATTCCTTTCACTGACACAGATGGGGCATGTTCCCACTTACTTCTGATTCTGTAGCTATTCTCCCAGAACTGTTGCCCTTCACCTTGTTGGGTTTTTTCAGACACCAAATATTTTCTAGAGCCTGGCAGCATTCCAGAGAAATAGCTGCTATGCTCCTGCTGAAATGATCAGAAGCCCCACATAATTCAGATGCAGTACATTCAAGGCATAGATTTTTGCTTACCACAAATACTTGAATCTTCCTTTACGTTGTATCCATTTTTTTCTCTATCAGCCATAAAAAATGAGCTTTACTACAATTACATTTAGAACCCATTTCTCTTTAACAGTTATCTTTTCTTAGTGTCCAAAAATCCACATCTCTTCATTTCCTAGACTTTTGTTATTCCTACTGGAGGGAAAAGGTGGAATTAGTACTGCAGATTTATTGCCACCAAATTTATTGCTTCCTAGGAGAGAATATGTCTACTACTTGTTTTCTTGGAAACATAGATGCCCAGTGATGGTTTTCAGTGTGCCTCAAATAGTCTAAAACACTCAACATTCACCTTACTCATTATATGGCACCAAAAAATCTCTGGTAAAAAAATTTTAAGTTGTGAACAAATAGAGTAGCTGTGAAGCTCACTCTTCCCCCTAGCCCAACTGGATGTGCATGAGCCCGTCTCTCTGCTCTGTGCTGTGAACTTGAATTTTTCATGGACTGACATGTTGCTTTTGCATGGGAAATAGCATCCATGGAGTTTTGGGCAATCTAAATGGATCCTGCCTGCTTCCTATATGTAGACTGCAAAGAAAGTCCTAAGACCAAAAACATGGTGGTTTTCTCTCCCTGTCCCTTATCTCAGTAAAGAGGAATCCTGACAGTAAGACAGTTGGGGGAAAAAAAAAAAGATAATGAATAAATCTAAATTAAGTTCTTCATACACATGACTCATAAATTCACCTCACTGTTAAGGAAAATAGGGTGGAGAAAAATGGGATGGAGTGATATATAAACAAAGATAAAGGGGCCTGTCCAAAGGAAGGAAGGAAGGGAATCCAGGTAAACAGAACACAGCAGTGGGAGTTGTGGCCTTGGTTTGGGAAATAGCCACATGTATAAACAAGGAGGCATAAACTTTCCTATAAAGAGCTGGTTGCGGGGAACTTTTTGAGGCTGTTCTTGCTATGACAGCTTCTAAAATGCTGGATGTTTAGTGGCAGATCAAAGCTAGGAAATTCAATGACAAAATATAAGCTTATACAGCTGAAGTACCTCTCACCACAAATCTTCAAACACCTGGGAAAAGAAATCATGACCATATATTTTAACTCACTCCTCTTTAAATAATGTCCCAATCCACCCAAATGCTCACTTTGTGTATGGAATATGTCCACAGACTGTCTGAAATACATATGCAGTCTACTCCATGAAAAATCATAACTGTAAAATTTTCCACATGTATTTTCCCCTAACCTTGCTGCTAGCACCCTACTGGAAGTTAACCTCCAAAATCTATTACTGAACAGTATGAATAATTTGAAGTTGACTTTTCAAGGAAGATCTGTACCTTTTTCCTCTGATCCTTGAGGGTTCATCAAGGACACTTGATCCAGATCATGTCGATTATGCCAACTTGTTCTAAATGACCTCTTAACCAGTTAGTACTTTATACTGCATCGTCACTCAACACTTAGAATGGCTCTAAGTTACTTCCATTAGCCTTTGCCACTGTATGAAACACAAACTTCATTGAAACAATCTCCTTTCAGATAGGAACATGGGCGTTAGAAGAACATGATTGTGTCTTATCCATGTCTAATATATAGCCACTAAATCGTACCAAAATTAAAACTAAAAATTATCAAGACTATCACCATAACGATTATACACAGTAAATTGAGTTTCTTGCTACTAGATTTAGATAAAAATTATACTCATTCGTAATGTATATAATACTGAAGAATTACATGAAGTGTTTCTAAATGCTCGGACTGTCAATGCCTTTGAAATAAGGGAAGTAGCATAACTCTTAAAATTAGTTTTCTCTGGTTTACCTCTCTTCCTGTATCTAGAGTATTCATCTACTCTTCTGTGTTGCTGCAGTTAAACTATGGATAGCATTTCCACATTCGGTTTTGTTAACGTTAGAATACATGTTACATAGGCTGTCTGCAGGTGATATATGTCCTTCTTCTCTGCAGTCTCAGAACCCCAAATCTAATCAAGTTGCTAGAGTCCTGGGGGAAGGGCCAGGATCCAGCAGTACTAAGGAAGATGATGGACAGGAATTGTATAAAGGACAGTTTATTAGTTAAAAAGATCTCTTGCCTTCTTTGGATTAACTGTTAATACTTTCTAAAAGAAAATTTAGAGCAAAATCATTGAAGGACTTACTCCAGTTCAAAAAAAAAAAATAAAGTAGACTTTCCATTATGATTCTTTTAGTGCTCCTTTTAGATTTTGAAATTCCAAATCTGCACAGAGTCTGCAAAGTAGAATAAATGACTTTATAAGTTTTCTTTATATCAAGTCAAGAATGTAGTGATTCAGACTAGTGAAGGACTACAAGCATTGATGGCTGAACAATGAATGCTCAGAATTTTTTAGCAGCTTGACATATTCATCTTACTTCTACAGAATTGGTTTGATGTAGAGAAGAAAATTTTATCTATTTAACAACCAGGAACTACTAATAATTCAACAACTGATTTGATAGGGCTTTTTCAATCTAATGGGGTATTTTTTTTTATTTTTTTTTTTTAAATTCAGCAATGCAAAGAACTTTAACACAATAAAAGGGAAGAAATACTCCAAAAAAAATATACAAAAACAGATGTAGAACATTTATGTTTATGCATACCAAGCAAAATATAAACCTGTTTGTCCATTTGTTCAGGAAAAGTTTTGGCTTGGATAAAATACAGAAAAAAAGATTTTCTGTTGGTTTTTGGGGGTTTTTTAGGGTGTTGTTAAAAAATAGTTATTTTAGGTATGCAAAACCAAGGCAATACACTGATCAGCTTAACTTTTTTTTCTGATTTTATCATTAAAAATGCTGATTTTATTCAAAATATATTATCATTTATGTTTTTCTGGGGGGATTGAAAAGCAGTGATTCCAACATGTTTAATTGAAAGTGGAATAATAAATTATTTTTCTGGTGACCTGATTTAATTCTGTATGGAAGTTCATTTTGTCAGATATTGTTACAGTTCTGCTGTCCTGAGCTATACAGAGAAAGAAGTTAGCTTCTAGTTCTTGCTTTTTGAGTTTTCTCTCTGGAGCAGAGCACCCTGGAATTTCAGTGAACATTGAGTAAGGAGATATTGATAATGCCAGATGTTTAAATCCCATTGTATATTCTTCTCTAAGCACTGTACATACAATATCAGATACTATAGCCCTGAACTACGTGTTTTCTTAAATTCTGCTTTGTGGACCTAGCTCTCCATGGCTAGGCATATGGGACATTTAATGGCTGATGCTTCTAGTTTACTTACGCATCACCACAAAGAGAAATCATTTGGAATTTGTGTCCAGTATTAATAACAGCTCTGTTGTATGAGGACATGGAAACCAGAAAGTTTTCCATCTGAACTGTTGCTTTGGATAGGCCTGAATTAATAGATTTTAAAGCACACACATCAGACTTCTTAGAGAATAATTCATTGCACTTAAGAAAATTGTGTTTGTTAAAAACCCTGGAGATATAATCTTCCTTGAGAAATAAATAAGTGGAAATGGAAAACGAATACTATATAGCTCTTCATTGTGATTGTTAATGATAGGTGGTATATCATGCTGACAATAACAGAAGAAAAAAACCCCAATATTTAAGGAAGTACATTACAAGCAACTTGCTTTTCTGCTTCTGTGAACTTGCTGCATCATGTCCCGCAGTCTTTATTAATACACTCCACAAAGGATAATGGTAATGTGTTGTCTGAACTTGTCATTTAAGAGACTAAATCCACAGATGAGAGAGCAAATAAAAATTACAATATATGTCAAAGTTTCTGCATTATTAGTTAATCCAGTGAAAAAAATATAATAGAAACCATCTTCACTCACAGAAATCTTAGATCTAGATGGACAGTCATGCCCGTAGAAGCACCATCTGCCTCTTACCTTTGAGGAAATATTACTGATCTACTATTCTAATCAGTGAAAATTAAACCAAGAAAAATGCTCTGTGGAATTTTTGTTTACATTTTAGTTACAAATAGGAAGAAGAAAAAGAAGTATATTATGAAACACATGCACCTTAAATGAAGGTGATGTAAAGCTCTTTGGCTATGCAACCTTAGGAATCTGCAACATGCCAAGCTGGAGTTTCCACTCTTGCCATATAAAGAAGGTCAGTGGAGGATTTCCAGTGTCAGTGCAGTAAGTGGTCCTCATAATCTGTTAGAGTGCACATATGGTTCGGGCTCTCCTGACTCAACTGCCCAGCTTAATAATAGCTTAATAAACTTTCTGCTGAAATTGTCAAAGAGACATGAGACTGACTTTTAAGAGTCCCATAGCATTTATGGCAAGGGTAAAGACACATCAGTGTACTCAAATCGCAGACATTCCAGTGTACAGGCTGAAGTGATAAGCGTGAAAGAGCTTTCTCTCTCTCTTACAGCACTTCAGTACTCCAGTTCCTCACTGAAAATTACAATTTCTTCAGGACTGGCTGTGAAAAGAGTGGGATAACTGACTGAGGGATGTCACCAGTTCCTTGTCTGTGTTTGGTCCTCATTCCTCTAGACTCCAAGGAGTGAATTTGAAACACCCGAGGAAAGCAATGTTCTGCCATAAGGATCCTCATTTGCCTTTCTGGACCTATTCTCACCCTCTTCTATATGCCTTTCTCACCCCAAACTGAAATATCGTTGGCTTAACTATACATCTATGAGAAAGCTGCTTGTGTATCAAGGGACAACTGAATTCAGTCAGCCAACTAGATGAGGTTTTTGGTAATGTTGTTTTGTGTTTTAACAGTCTCTGCAACTTAGCCGCAGCAGGAGACTCTGTCAATGTACAGTAAACAAGAGCTGATTGATTTTGTAATCTCATGAGGGAAGCCTGCCTTCACATTTGACTAAAGCTCTAATTTCTTTCGCTCTAGTAAATCTACTAGCTATAGAACAAACAGCACTCTAGTACTTCATACGTTTAAAAAAAGAAAATCCATTTCCATCTTCCAAATGACAGAATCGCAGGTGAGGAAGGTCAGCATGAGTTCCCAGGCATTCTGTAGCACCGTGCTCTTGAAAAAGCATTTGGGTTTTTTGCTTTTTTGGAAGCAGCTGAGACAATTTCAGCAACAGCTCACCTGTGATATGAACCACACCTTACTTAATGTGTGACCTTTCCACTTACGTAATTTTATTTGTATAAATAGTGATAAATATTTTTGTAAAATGGAAAAACAGGAGTAAAACAGTCTATAGGTATTAGAGGGTAAGATAAAATTTGTGCTTTTACAATAAAGCTAATATTTCCATAAATTATTATTTTTGTGTTTAGAGCTTTCTTCTGTACCTCTTGATACTTGTATACTGGTCTTGAGACCAGTAAAACAGTCCTATGGCATGTGCTGAAGGTTTAGAAAGAGAGATTATTTAAGGGCTGAGACTTTTGAACATTCAACATTTTGCCTTCCACCCTTCTTTCAGCAGTGTGCACCTTATTAAAGTGTTAACTGCTTTTTGCAGTGCTGTATTTTCCTATGTTCTACAAATGTATTTGTTTCCATTGGTTATGGTGAGTTTAAAGAAAAACAGAAGTCTTCAAAAAACCTACAAATAATAGCTTTTCAAAATTATAATTCTAGAAAAGTACTTCTGTTTCATTTACACATGAAGGGAGTACCTTGTTTATTCCTAAGGAGCAAGAGCAGTCCCAGGAGTCGTGGCATTGGAGCTGAGCATCTGGGAGCTCCTAGCCCATTGCTGAGCCCACAAGCACACCAGCTGGCTGGGTGTATGCTGTGAGCCTGCAGACACCTTGGGAAGCTCTGGTCTGGTGGGAAGCCAGTTTTCATAAGCCTGTTTTCTTTAAAGTCAATGGACTCTACCCCTTGGCAAAATTAAAAATTGTCCCTAAGCCTCATTTTGTTCTCCAGGCTGCACCCTGGACTCCTTGTGGTCTTTTTGCAATAAAGTCCCAGTGTGGGTTTTGGACACCACCAATCCCAAGAGTAATTTCAGTTCCTTGTAGAATTCAAGCAGAAGATGTGTCTCTGAAAGCTCGTACAAAATTTATACAGCTCCTAAATTTACAATTGTGTCCAAGATAAATAAATTAAAATAATAAAAGGGTCTTTTCAACATTAAAGACTCAAGGTAAGGAAACATTAAAACTTAGGCTGCATTACCAACTCTAGTCCAATACTTTCTGTGTGAATTGAGGTATGTGTTAATTGCAAGTTTTTATTAAAAAGAACTCCTGGTCTTAGTTAGTACAGCAGATATCCAACATATAAAATTTTAGGTTAAATGGTTAAAGATTTATGAAAGCTTTAAGTAATTAAACATGGTTTTAAAATGGGATGTATCAGCCATCTTAAGCCATCAATATCTGTGCTTTTCTCTATGTTATCATCTGTTCATCCCACCTCTTTACTCATAGTCTTCCTTCAAGTTTAAGTTTGACCTGATCACTGAAGTTGAGATTTACCATGTTAAATGACAGTAAAATACAAAGATTATTTTACATCTTTATGTATGTATTTTAACACGTCCAAATTCTTTGGATGAAAATGAAGTTTCTAACTGTTTTAGCATTTTCTCTTATGTGCTAGCAAGTTTCACTTGTTTTAATTTCAAGGAAATATGCTTATCATGGAGAGCAGTGGCTAAATAAGGCATTTTGAAAGGAAGATCGTAGACTTTGCATTAAGTGACAGCTAAGTTATGGTCAAAGGAAGTATTTTTCTTTAGCATTTAACAAAACTTTCACAGCTGTAATTGTGTTGAAAGGTAATATTAAATTCTTTAAACTTCTAGTCAGCCTGTCAGAGATTCAAAGCGCTTACTAAAATGGTGTTCTAGTAATTGAGGTGCAGTCTCTCAGGTACTCTGTGTCCCATCTCTTTCTGATGCCATTGGGAGGCACAGAGGTTTTCAAACATTTTATTGTGGTTTGTCATAGAACTGAGCTACTTCTATGAGTTTGTCTCTTTATATGCCAATTATTTCCATTTTCAGTCTTGCACAGGGAGAAATGGTAATATAAGGAAGTAAATGAAACATCCTAGGTGAGAATGTATTCTGCGAGTGAATAAAATAAAACATTAATATATAAATATATAATTGCGATTTTTTTTTTCTCATTTTGTAGTCAATGTCTGTTTCAAAACTGTAAGAGAAGAAAAAAAAAAAATCCATCAGGCAGCGTTCAGTCCTTAATCTTCAGGTTTTACTCCTCCAGGCTGTCATTACTCATTGATAGTCTGACTGATGTGAGCTGGACAACTTGCATGATATACTGAAGTACTGATTTTGATAAGGCAAAATTAGTAACATTTGCAAAATGCTCAGCAAATCTCTGGTATATTGGAAAGGCAACATTTATTTCTTCAGAAATTATTTTTCTGAGCCCTAGAATTGAGGCTGCAGGATCCCAAGAGAGGCTGATTCCCTTCGGGGAGAGGTTCATGTCAGTTATCCCTTCGGGAAGGTGGAGGAATTTTAACTGGGTGCATCTGGGACTTCTCCCAGCCCCTCAGCGAGTCTCTCTGCTGCCTTCTAACTCTGGTAGGGTCAAGTCTCCATAGCTGTAGAGTTGCATTTGATCCTTTGAGAAAGTGTCAGTCGAGATTTCATAAATACAGCTTGAGAAAGAGTGCTTCCATCTCCATACTTACAGCTTTAACAAAGCCACATCAAAAGCACTAATGCAAAACACCCCAGATATTTAAATGGAGAAAGGGAACAAGTTATGCAACCCTTTATCTATTGAGGTTAGATAGCCCAAAAAAATTTGTACAACTTCCAAAATGACAGAGAAACATACTCAGTCCTTTTATTTGTTGTTCTATATGTATCCAGAAAGAGTTAAAAAAAACTTAGGAGCATCATTTTCCCCTGGGCATCCCTATCCCACTATCCCACTCCCCTGGGTAACCTCTATCCCACTCTTTCCAAGATCATTGATCAGATTCTTTCTGGTTAAAGATATTTGCACCCTTGTCAGTGAACCCAGCTTAACCAGAAGCTGTTTCTCTGTCACATATTTTATATTGCATATTTGAAAACATGTAATGATTTACTGTGGTCATAGTCCTTCCCATGGAACTGTTAGATTTTAAGGGAAAGTTACACTATTGATCTAAAAATTGTGTCCTTGCCTTAGTTTATAACAAAAGCAAAGGACTGGCTTTCTTTGAAAGTAATGCTAGTGAATGTATGGTTCTGGTTACCTCTCAAAAGGAAATAATCTTCCAAAGTCTGTGATCCTTTATAGCAATAAAGTCTGATCTCATTTTTTTGTCCTTCAGACAGCCTTGGATCACTCCTTGAGTACACTAGTAACCTTTCCCACCCAGATCTCACTGAAACATCAATAATTATCTGCCATCTAGAAACCCAGTACCCTGTAGGAGGCTTGTGTCGCTTCTGAGAGCATGTCTGAGTGAGGAAGGAAAGCAGAATCGTCTGACTGCCAAGAACACAGAGGAAAGCAATGTCACCAGTGAGAGCAGGGTACTCGGTGGAGTGAGGCTGGAGGGCATAGAGTGCCAGGAGAGGTTGTGTACCTTGCCCTGAACTCAAGGTCAAGCTGAATGCAAGATCATGATTCGTTCTCTTGCCATGTTTTTTTATTATTATTTCATAGTATCTTTTTATGAGAAAGATGTCCTCAGATGGGAAATGCTGAGCCACAGAGCAAAGTCAGCTGCTACCTTAAAATATGTACCTTAAAATACATACCTTAAAATATATTGCCCAAATTCTTTGCCTTCTGATGTCTTCCTCACTGTCTATCTGGAAAGGACATTTGGGAAAAAGCACCATACTTGAAAGTTAGGGATGTCATCAAAAAAGTGCAAGTGAAAAAGAAGATGCAATTTGACATGTATACTACTGAAGTTTAACCTAGATAAGGCTGCAGAAATGATGAAACTTCATTATGGATATCTACTTAATATTTGTTGTTCTTGATGCTAATAATGTCTATCTTGGCACTGGATGCTCGTGCTATCTGTCTAGCTTCATCAGATCTCTCTCTCATCAGATCTCTGTTGAGACAGCCTTTGATAGAAACCCACTAAAGTTATTTGATAACATGAAAGTCTGTGTCTTGGTAATACACATTCTTAATTGGTTAGAGCTGTTGTTTATGCTGTACCAGAAGTTCCTTTACAATCTTCTGTTTATCGTTTAAGAGACTATCAGGAAGCAATTATCAGTTTTGTTTCTTTTTGTCAGATTGGCTGCAATATACTTTCATTAAGGATTCATATAAATTTGAAGTGATGAATGTGTGTACTGTTCAGTTTTCAACTGGAAAAATATATCAATATAACATCCAGAGGAGAAGTATCTGTGTATTTCTTTTCTCTTTATAAATGAACATAAAACAACTCATATACTTAAGCATTGTGGTATATCATTAATGCTAGGTAGAGGCTTTAACTGCCGTTCTGTTCAAAACTATAATTTAAATGAGGCTTTGCACTTGGTCTGTATGAACACAGGAGACAGATACCACAATAGCTTGCAATAATTGACCTCTTGGAGCCATTTTTGAATCATCTGAGAACAATGAACTTGATTCTGAAACCTTCCCTTCCACAAGTAGTCCTATTTCAATATTACAGTTGCAAGAGAAGGTATTAGCATGACATCATCTCTCATTCCTGGAGATATGGAAAATGTATGCATGATATACAGAAAGTAACATTTTGATCTCAGCCATAGTAGGATGATGGAATCAAGAGGGATCAAAACACATTTTCTGAATCTTGTAGCTGAGAAGATGAGTGATCAACATGAGTGCTTGGAGGGGATAGGTGCCAGCAGATTTCCCTTTTGCAAGCTGTGAAATTTAGATCTGTTGCCATTGAGTTGGGGTGTCTGAGCAAGAACATTTTTGGGAAGGGAGAAATTCCTCACTGACTGACAAGTATAGCACTTTCCTTCACTTTGCTTATTTGGGAGGCACAGTTTAAGGTGAGGCCCCTGTTCTCAGAGGAAGCCAAGGCTGACCTTGTTGCATTCTCTGTCCTTTTTAGCAAGCATTTTAGTAGTAGCAGGAGAAGCAAAGCCGGGGTCATATATGGGAATGACTATGGGATGGATTTGATGGTGGACTTAAAGACTATTGTGTATTTGGTGACAAAGTAAACTGTTTGGGCAGGAAAAAGGGAAGGTGTGAAGTAATGATTTGTTACACCACTACCACCCTGGTCAGAGCAGGGCTCTCCTGACTCCTCTCCCAGTTCTCAGCTGTGATGGAGGGATGTGGGGTGTTGGTGTTTGTGTGCACAGGCACTTGCTGAGATTAAACACGAGAAATGAAACACTAATTTCTACATGCAATTGCATGTTCTGAACAAAAATAACAGAGCTTATTAATGGAAGGATGAGTTTTATTCCACTGCTACTGAAATTGCACATGTTGAACCATGCCAACCAGCCTTTCCTGTTGGGTGTACCCCACACCTGACCTTCCTGTGTACGCAGTGTGCACTGCATGTGGCTGCATACACTTGTGGTCTGCTTCCTGGCTTGGATAGCACCCAAGAAAGAAGTCACTTAGGGTAGACCACCCTTTGGCCTCAGAATTCCTCTTACTGAGGGCTAAATGAATTGGAAAGACATAGCAGCTTTCCTCTTAATACTTGCTTGGTCCTTTTCTGATCAAGGTCACCAACAGTTCTCAGGAAGGGCAATAGTGAGGTGCTGCAGCTGGAGGCTGCATGGAGATAAAGCCATATAGGCTTACTGAGGTAGTGTATAAGTCAAGATAGGAAAATTAAGCTGAGCATGAGGAGTGATGTTGCCATTGAAGATCCAGAAACTGCAGGTTTTTGGCAGCACTGTCAGGCCAGCCCTCCTGCAGACCCTGTACTCGGACAGCAGGAGTGATTTTTCTGAGGTTTGGTGGGTGAAATAAAACTCCGCAGTGAGTGGATGCCAGGATGCCAAAGGCTGTCTTGGACTGGACTTAGTGATGTCGTGGTTCTGCTCTTTGTCAGCAAAATAACCTAAACTGACTCTAGAAAAGTAATGGGAAAAGTGGAGAGAGTGGGCATAGATGCTTTGGAGCTCTCAGCCTCTGATTAAACAATACTTCCTTAACAACACTGGATGGGTGAGTGGAAGGAATTAGCCCCCTCAGATAGTATCTGAAGCTTCAAATTGTCTTTCTTTTTCTTGTCAGAGGAAAAAAATCCCTGCTCCTGTAGAAAAGGTATTAGTGTCTCAGGCCTTTGAGGGTATGACAAAGCAAGTATTTCTGAAAGGGCTCTTGTGCTTTTAAGTGGCTCCAATTATTTTTGAACAACTAAATAGAGTGCTCATTAAGCATTTCCCTTAAATGAAAATTATGACCTACAAGGTCATGTTAATTAAAAAGCACAGTAAGTCAATGTGAAGAGGTTCTTTTAGCACAAACAGTGGGGCCAGTCGAGCATAACACAGTGCTCACAATTAGTCCGGGTTTGTTTTCATCCCTGTAATATTAAGAATTTGTAGGACAGGATCATTGCACAAATAAAAATTGCTGCAGATCGGTTCAATCTGACAGCAGCCACAGGTTCATTATGTGATCGTGAACTGTGTCTGCTTTTAGATAATACTGATCAGAGCACTCTAGCTTACTGTGGTCAGGAGCAGTGCCAATTTACCCTGTTGAGAAGAAAAGTTAACATATTCCAAGAATTTTTCTCACTTTCCAGAGTTCGTCGTTTGGACGGCAATGGTGCAAGATCGTATGCAGTGATGAAATTTTACACTTGAATCATCACAGTTCAGCCACAAGTCCCATTAGCTGCAGGAGGTTCTAGCTGTCAGACACCCTCCGACTCCAATTAGCACAGCATAGCCTGGGCTGGGGCATGAATTTCTGCTCTCTGAACCAATTTAGACACACTGAGTCTCACATGTTCTTGCAATACATTTACTAGCTCTCGCCTGCCTTTACCCCGCAGCTTCTCTCTCAGACTTTCTCAGCATAGCCCAACCACAACCACATGGGAAAGCCATCCAGCTGCTGGATCTGGGGTACACAAGATCCCAGTGCAGGGAAAGGCTGCGGAGATGCACTGCAGCCAGGGGTTCATCATCATACACAGCCCTATGCCACAAGGAGTCCTCCCAGTCAACATCTTGTTGACCAGCTGCAACTGCATCCCATTCCCTTTAAATGACATACCTCTCATATGAACAATACTTGTGTACCCCTGTGCACTTCTAAAGGCAATTCACAGGATTTGACACTTGGCATCCCAAATGTTTGGACTTTGGGAAGATGAAGGGCGTGTGCCATTACCAGAATGGCAAAAGCTTAAAATCAGTAGCCCTTTCTGAGAGTATATAGGGTCATCATAGCTGACAGACCTCTATGAAAATGGAGGATAATCCTCTCAAATAAGGATGTATCCCTAAAACTACAGAAAGCCATTTCTAAAATTTGGGTCTTACTTTTGTAAGGGCTTTAAAAAGGCCCTTACATTTGTAAATGCCTGTGCACAACTGTACACCCCACTGAGAAACCCAGAACTTGGTGGTTTTTTTGCTCATCTTTGTTCAGAAAACACCATAGTTCTCTTCTTAGTATTAATAAAACTTTGTTATACATGGAGGACTTTCATACTAGTTGTAACAAGTTCATATCCTAAAGTCTTTGCTTTTTCCATTCAAGCAAGAAAGAGTTATTAGTTAAAATCTATGCATCAAAAAAGAAAAAAGCAGAAATTAGAAAGAAATATTGAATTTGTGTTAGCAATTTTCCTCATGAAAGATTAAGATTTTAATTTTTAAGGTGGAATTTTGTGCCTCATGTTACAGTATTTTACCCGTTACTGTTGCTTCTACATCACATAGATGGCTAGCTACTTTTTTGTATTCAATATTCAAGGGCATGTCTCTGCCGATGTAAACTGTGACAGCTCTGCTGAAGCCAGCGGAGCTCAAGCAGTATATGCCAGCTAAGATCTGCCCCTTAGTATTCACCCCCATCTGCTGTGTGACTCAGTCATACCAAAACTGCTGAGCACCTGCTTGCCTGATGGGTTTTTAATGAGTTGAACTCTTCGTGTTGGGTTTGTGTCTCTGCCAGGTTCCAGTTTAATCACATATAATTTTTAGTGTGAAGTTTCACCTTGGGCTTTGAACTTGTAGGCATGGAACAAGAGGAACTGTTTCTAGAGGAACTTGCATAGTAATAATAATAGCTAGAATACAAGGCAAGTGTTTTAATTCATAGGTTATGACATTCAGCTTTTATGAACAGGAAGGAGGGATTATCCTCAGTAGACAGGAAATAATGAGGTTGACCCATATTCCATAATAGTGTATGAAAATTAACTAAAGATTTGTGTAGCTAAGATAATGAGGACTTACATTTAAATTTATATCCTGGGCTAATTGTGTAAAAGTCTGTGGGAGAAGATGTGTGTGATCACTAATAGATTAGTGTCTGTCTCTGGAGTTCCCAGTCAAATCCTATAACGCAGTTCAGTAGGTGACAAGTCAAACTCAGAGGTCTTGCTTGCAAAATGTTTGTTTAAAAGTATCCTAAGATGCATGAGATCTGCTTTTACAACAATGTGATGTTCTTTTCTAACTTTGAGAATGAGTTAGTATGCAATCTGTGCTTTGCAGTAGACCAAAATACATTTATTTAAGAAATATTTTTTTTTACTTATCAGGAAGTAAAAATGTCAGTAAAGAAAAAGAAAAAAAAAAAAAGAAAAGAAAAGAAAAGAAGAAGCTGTGACATTGTGGAACCATTAATTTAAGCCTCTGGTGAGCTGTTTCAAAACAGCTACCCACTTACAATGGGATTTCTTAAATTCATAGTTTGTCCTTAGGAGAAATGATTTTAATCAATGAAATTATTTTAATTAATTTTGCATCCAGTTCTGTGCTCCCCAGTTCAAGAGATCTACTTGAGAGAGTCCAATGGAGGGCCATGAGGATGATTAAGGGACTGGAACAGCTGCCTTAGAAGGAAAGGCTGAGAGCCCTGGGGCTTTTTATTCTGGAGAGAAGACTGAGAGGCGATCTAATTAATGTCTATAAATACATAAGAGCTGGACGTCAAGAAGGCAGGGACAACCTCTTTTCACTCATGCCTTGTGATAGAACAAGGGGCAGTGGATTCAGGCTAGAGTACAGGAATTTGCACCTCAACATGAGGAAGATCTTCTTTACTGCAAGGGTTACAGAGCACTGGAACAGACTCCCCAAAGATGTTGTGGAGTCTCCTTCTCCGGAGACTTTCAAGACCAGTCTGCATACATTTCTTAGTGATCTGCTCTAGTTTTGTCCTGCTCTGGCAGGGAGATTGCGCTCGATGATCTTCAGAGGTCCCTTCCAACCCCTAAGATTCTGTGATTCTGTAATCTTTAAAAATCTGGTTTTGGAAAAACATTGTAAAAGAGAAAATAAATGGTCATGCATGAACTTGTTTTCTTAGTGTAAATGGTTTGCAAATTTGTTAGTTGACATACCTATGAAGTGGCTTTGGCAGCATTTGATTGGTACCGCTAAAATTATTTTTGTAGTTTTCTACAATTTGTCTGGGAATTTGAGTGCTTTCTGTGTTCTGTCAGTAATTAACAAAGTAGAACAGATTTTCAGTCTGGGATAAAAGGGAAAGTTCCCCTTGTGGTACATTAGAACATTTTTAGTGAACTACAATATTAATAAAGAATATTTTAGAACAGGAAGTGAGAAGAATATTGATAATCTACTGACATGGCAGCAGAAACTTGGGAGTGACAGTTCATCAGCCCATTAGCAAGGTAGGAATTTCACTGTGTTGATGCTCACTCATAAGAATACAAGTAGCTGAGCTCCACTGGTTGAAATACTATACAGAAATTTTGCTTAAAGAAAAAGGTTCTAGAATATCATTTCTGTAGCTCACAAAGGAAAGTCATCGGGGAGTAACTTCAACATGATTATTTAAAAATTGAATATGCAACAAGTACTCAGATATAGAACACTTTAAACTTCATGTCCTTGTTTGTATGTAATTTATTCTAAAAATGAAAGGATATTTTCCTTTGTCCTGTTGCTGTTAAAGACATCATTTGGAACAGCCTGACAGAAGTCTATCAAAGAAACTCGGGCCCACAGTTCTGTCTTTCTTAATTTTTCTCTGCACCCTGCATCCCTGCATGCTGCCTTTTCCGTGTTTCACATTTTTCTGTGACTGGTAGAGTGTGACTGGTGAGTATTCTTGCAGCCTGAGGAAGGGAGAGTCCATCAGTGAATGACTGACATAGACAATCCATAACATGCTGTCAGATCACAGAGTTAATACACACACACACACAAATTTTCACAGTGGCTATTTCTTACAATAGAAATTACAACATTTTTATGGAAATTTGGGGGTCTTTTAATGTTAGTGGCCTTGCTTTGCAGAATGTCATGCTGTGAGCACAGGCACTCATGTTGCTGATCAACACTAGCAGTGTCAGATGCTTCAGAGAAAAGCACAGGAAACCTAGGAGTGGCAATTAAAGATTAATTAGAGGAAGTTTCCTCTTAACCTTCATTAGTTTGTGATATTACTTCAATCTGAAGGACATTTTTCCTTCAGTTATTATCACAAATATTCATTTGACTTACACATTTCTAAACCCGTTTTAAATACTGTTAAGTCTCAGTGATACTGTGTGGTGGTGAGTTCTTCAGGTCTTACAAAAAGAATTTATTTCTATCACTTTTAAATTTACTATGTTTAAATTTCCTATTTAAATGGGAATATGGAAGATAAACATGCTCAATTTATTTTCTGTATATCCACTTGTAAAACAAGTCCAAGAGTGGCTGCCAGTCCAGCTTCTCAGGATATTTCTAGATTTCCAAAGCTCGTAAGAGGAGATAGGAGGCAATGGTGCTGATGGGAGAAGGACTGGAAGATTGCATCTGCAGCAGTGGTGCTTCCTCAATCATAACTACACTTGCGATAGCTGATGAGCAGTAGCTTGATGTGCTGCACGGCAGCCAACTGGCAGTGAGTGGTTCCCAGGAGATGAAGTGTGTTCCAGATGAAATGTGATAGTGGGTGACATGGTGCTGGGCTCCCAGTTTCATGTATGTGCAGAAGAAAGGTGGGAGTAATGGAATGAAAATTGGAAGACTTTAATATATGCAGCCTAGTGACAGGTTATGTCAGGGTCTTCCTAGGAGAGATGGTATGCAGTTTAGCCTACCTAAATTGGCAAGTTTCACTTCCCAGACCAATGGCTTGCTACAAAAACAATTGCAGACTTCCTGGACCTCTCCTTAAGGCTTGTTAGTAACTGTGACATCAGAATTACTCAAAAGCACAAGGTGCATCCAAATGTCCCACTTAGAGCAGTAACATCTGAGCTGCCTCACAGCAGTCATTTAGAGCATTTCTGAGGGCAGAAAGGATGGCTGACTCGTATCTCAGACCTTGCCTCACACATACTCTTACACTGCGGTGTTAAGTACAAGGGGTGTGGATTTGGGAATATTAGATTTTTCATAAGAAAGAGATCCTACTAATTTTTGTTGCAGAAAAGTGCTATGATGCTTTCTCTGAAATTCTGACCAACTTCCAAAGCAAGTAAATATGCCAGTGATCACAAATTCTGTTGCAGTGGGCTGTAGCTCATTTCCGTGTGCCCAGATAAGATGCTGGGAAAAAGTATTTAATTGTCTAAAGCATTTGGTGTACGATTATCTTTACTGTGATTTTTCCCAAAGATTACAAAGACTTAAATGAAAACTGTTGCTATTCAGTTCTAAAACCAAACTAACCACTAATGTTATCGCAGCAGCTCAAGGGAAAGTATCTCATTAGTGCTAGTGAAACTGCTGTTAATAATTGTGTACTTTTACACCTATTCAGCTGAGAAGTAAATATCTAATATTGAGAAGACAATTTTATTTGCTAACTGTACTGTGAAATCACTATTTCAGCCTATACATATTTCTTCAATATCAGAAAAGAAACTGAAATGGTACTAAACATTAAAATAATTAATGTCTGTACTTACATAATAAATGTGCTAACTATATCTATATTGTTGGTTGCTTGGTGCTACTTATCTGCTAAGCATGTTGCTGAATGAGATTAATTAACAGTATTTCTATTCAAAGGTCAGATCACTTTATGTGGATCTCACAGAATCGGTAAAACCTTATTATTTAGCTGTCAGTTTTAATTATCAGATGGAATCTCCAAAGAGTTATAATCCTCTGTATGCTTTTTACTTCTATTTACCTGTTTCAACTACTCTGTAGTAGTCTGGTGTTTTAAATGGATTTAAACCCATTTAAAACCCAATTGCTAATTTTAATATACATATACGAATGATCTAGTTGTCCTGTTTCCTTTTCTGCCACTGTACATATGAATATACAGCTATTTCTTTCCTCTTCCATCTTTCATTACTCCATATTCTGGTCCCTTCAGAGATGTGTGCTCTGTCTTTTAGGTACCTTAAAAATTGTGTCCTTGCTTTGAGTAACATTATTTCCATGTTGCTGTACATGTTAATTAAATTACTGTAGTATCTCTATGCCACAAAGCAATCAAAGCCAGAAACCACAATGTGAATCTCACTTGCTGCATTCCATTTGAACCTTTAAGAAAAACAGGATTTTTATAAGTAGGTTGGCTTTTCTGTGAACGTATCAGTGTGAAATGAATATTGAAAGATATTTCAGGTATGAAGAAATTGCCATGTGATGACTTCCCAAAGCTTATTTTACACCTGGAAAGAGAACAACACTTCTTCCTAGATAATATAATTCAGCACATGAACACAAACAAAAAAAAAACTAGTGATTTTTTTTTAGGCTACAAAAGGCCCTATGTGACATAAAGACATTCTCTTCATACATTTAAGTTCTGTTCCTAGGCAGATATTTTCTTACAGTATTTCAGAGTCAAGTTATATTGATGTTTTTATTATTGTCCCAAATATTTTTCTCTGACCTGTTCCAGGAAATAGTTAGACTATTAGTTTCAGTTTTCTATCAGAAGTTCCAAGGAAGTACGTGGAAGCTTATTGCAGGAGTTTTCTAGCAGTCTGGTGACAGGCAGTAATTGTAACCAGTGCTGCCTACAATATAAGGGTACTGCTGTCAAGCTATTACAAAGCAACTCCATGGACAGCTTGTCTTCCAGGATGATGTCCTACACAGGAATGTTCTGTTTTCCTGCAACACTGCCAGGACAAACGCCTAGGTGTGGGCCAATATTTTAAACATCACAATTGCTCCAGAATCATGGGCTAGGTGCTTTAAAATACAGTTGCCATCTGTTTGAGGGTGAATATGGCCCTGGTAGGATGGACAAATCTCTTTGTATGACAAGTTTCCTGGACAATTTATCTTCTCCATTGCTTGATCAGAGAGTAACGCCCTAGGAAGTGGTTATATCTGTTGAGATCTATGTGAACCAGCTGTAAGCAGGAAGAACCATCCCTTCTTTCCATACATGTAATACTTATGATGATACCTCTGTTTTTATGGTTTTTTTTCACAAGACCAATTATTTCTTCTTACTCTCTAGATCATACGTTGCAGTAAGTCATACTTCAAGCCTTCAGTATATTTGGGGAAATCCTTTGGAATTTAGTTTAAAGAGAGGTAGATTTGAGTCTTTTAAGAAACAGTATTATAGAGATGTTAGCATCAGATACCATGGCAGGATCTTATTTCTCTCGTTGGCTTATTCTGTGTTCTTTTAGCAAAGAAGTTTAAAGCTACTGAGTTAAAACTCTTTAAACAAGGTTGTTTTTCAGCATGGCTTTGCATAAAAATGTGACTGTAAAAACTGAAGTGCTGTGTCTACTTGAGGTTATTTAAGATTTTAAAGATGGTAATGCTATGTTGTAACTTTAAATTTAATATGTTCTCAGTAAGATAGTACAGACTACATCACTGCCTTACTTACATTTCTTTATTCATTTTGGTTTGATTTTCTATTTGTTTTAGAGCAGTTCTCTGCTAGCTTGGTATTTCTACAAGGAATAGGAAAAAAATTATGTCAGTGTTAAAAATACAATACTGTGAAAAGATCCACTGAAATGTCATAATTCAGTGCCTCATATGTCTAAAGGTTCAAGAATGAGACCTGCAAAGCACTGCATTCCTTTAGGTCCACAAAGTCAGATGCCTGTGTATTTGGGTGCCTGCTCTGTTCAGACTCCAGCCTGGCTGCTCTTCAGTCAGCTCTGCTCCTGAATCTGTGTAACTGCATTAGTGGGGCAGTGAGCCCAGATTAATTTACAATAACTTTGGTTTGAAAATGTTCCTAGTTTTTTCTATATTTTACATGCTACACTAGCAATTCAAGTGCCTGAGAAATTCAAAAAGTGTGAGCAAGTATAAAGCTTGGTTGAAACATTTTCACAGTAATGATTTTATCTACCGTTTTCTGCTTCAAATTAAGAGAATGAAAAACACTGATCAGAATTTGTCTTTTTGAAGTGTCTATTCATAAATGTTGCAGTTTTTCAGCTATTTTAATGACAGAATCAGCATATATGTCTTGCTGTTTGGAAGGTCTGTTATAAATAATATTCATCATTACTTTTTATTTTAATTTGGACAAACAGATTCCAGTATAATAATTTATAACAATATACAGTAACTAGGGCTGAGAAAATATTACCATATAGTCTGTAGACTTTTAACAATACTAGAGAAAATAATTGAACACCCAATTTAGAAGTTACATTTTTCTGCTTGCGCTATGGCTATAAGCAGTTTATAATTTTTCATTAAATTAAATATGCCAAGAAATACTTTTTAAAGTGCTGTGGTTGAGCACGTAGAGCCTCACACTTTCCGTGAGAAGATTTCTTTCTGTCATTGTATTTCAGAGGTTAATTTTGAATTTTTGACATAGTATAAAAATTTATCCATTTTCCAAAATTTAACACATAAAATTTCTGTTCTATGATTGGAAAGAATAGCTTTCAGCAACAGTGCAGAAAACCACTATGTTGTCATAATTATCTTTCTCTCTATGTTCTGTCTCAGCCTTATAATTCATTTAGATATTCCTGACTGCTAACTCCTACACTGGGAAAAACAAAGAAAAAGCTGATGTGAACACAGAAATGACACATATTTATTTACATAGCCATGTTCCAATACATCCCACGTGTTGTATTGTAAGACACTTAATGTCAAACAGACGTTTTGTTAATCATGTCCATCATAATCATCAAAGTCTTGGTGTGGGCAGAGTTTGACCTAGTTACAGGTTTAAACACCAGTCCCTTGTACATCATTGCTTTCTTAATCCCTCCCATGCTTAATCCCTGTCATCTTGTACACATACAGTGAAAACAGAGCATATGTGTATTTTTTTAGCCTACTGAGAAGGATGCTCCTCTTCTAGGAAATTATGTAAACTCCGGCTTCTACCATGTTAAAAAATATTCTTAAGAAGTGAAAGAGCAAAAGCAGGTTAAAATCCTTGCTTTTTGACTCTGAACATGAAGGCCACAACTTGACAGGGAGTACTTGGATTCTGCCTTTATCCCTTATGAATCTCATCCAGAAAAGAAATCAGCAGTCAGACATATCCCAAATCTTATTCTCAATTTCTGAGTACTTACAGAGTAACCAATTTAGGCTTTTTAGGCAAATTTATTTTTCATCCAGCTCCATTCAGAACAAATATTGTTAAGCTTAAATACTATCTTTTTCATATTTTGGTCCCTGGTTATGGATTTTATGTTCTTATAGCATCATTCCTGCTTTCAGTGACAAAATTAATTCCCTGGTAAGTTCTTGATTTACAATACTATTGTCCACATTATTAATTGTAATTAGCGTTATCTGATCCATAATCCATGTTTGGCTGAAACTCAAGGTTCTCAAGAGCTAATCCCAAAGCATATTGCTAAGTCAAAAACCTGGGAAACAGGATGAATGGAGAAAATTGGAATTACAGCTACTGCATCTGAAACCCTGCTGAGATCCTTTTGCAAAATTATGTTTTTACAAAGCTGTCTTCTGAGATTGAGGATGGCTCTTTAAATCATGCTGAGATAATATAGCCTAGTGGTTCATAGTCAGGAGTCCTGGATGCTGTCCCATACATTGCCAGAGATTTAATGTGTGACTAGGAGAAATTCCATCTTTTTGTTCTTCAGTATCCCCATCTGCAAAAATAAGTAGTTGCTTACTTTATTTGAGATTTAAAATCATTGGTGTTTACGTTTAGCTTGTGTCTGGGGCTAAATTAAAGCAGTTGCTCCATCACTTGATGACTTCTCCCCACCTGTGAAGGGGGATCACGAAAAGGAGAGGCTTGAGATAAAAATGGATTTAGTGAAACAGCCAAACTA
Organism: Actenoides hombroni; assembly: GCA_024336885.1. NCBI lineage: Eukaryota > Metazoa > Chordata > Aves > Coraciiformes > Alcedinidae > Actenoides > Actenoides hombroni. The sequence goes on from WUAM01000344.1 coordinate 1,766,646, forward strand.
ATACCAAAACAAATATACAGTATACAAAGTTACACTCAGCCCAGTGGATGTATGGCAGTCATAACAGGAAGGCAGTCCTCAGGAGCAGAATGGTTAAGCAAGGCCCTCCAGGGATGGAAAAAAGCTGGAGGAGAAGGAAAAGGGAGGGGAGGAGCAGGTTCAGGAAGAAATCCTGTCCTCAGCAAAGTTCCCCCTATATAATGTGACGTTTATGGGATGGGATATACCTGTTAGCCAGCTGGGGTCAGCTACCTTGGCTAATTTGAAACTGCGAACACAAAACTGCAGATCATGGCTGGGCTATGATTCTATCCTAGCAAACCCATGACAATTGGTATCTTCTGAAGCAAAGGCATTATAAAGCTGCTGCTTTTCCCATTAAATAAAATGGGAAAAAATTCTGACTGTTTTGCTGAATATGGCTGCTCCCATATGAGCAAAGCGTGTGATTAAAGGGAATATTTAAACAGAATTTTAATATTAGCAAAGGACATGACTGCCATTCGTACCTTTGAAAGTATCCTTATTGTTGTATTCTAGCAGTTCTTATGATAATTATTGCTTCTGTAGGTAAAGCATCTATGCTTTTAGAAAACTAAGTAGCCAATACATAGAATTTTGCCAGCTCTAAATGTCATGATCTTATTTTTGATGAATTTCAGTGCAACCGAATCTCCTTTCCATTAACTTTAGTGTGAGTTGGCCCAGATTCAAGGGAATCAGTACAAGCTGTAGCTAGCAATCTCAAAGCAACTTTAATGATGCCACCAGTAATATCAGCTCCATATTCAAAACCAGGTGCAGCTATTTTTACAGAATTTATCAGTTAATCTGTTGGGTTTCACGTCATGAATCAAAAGCACAGTTTAGGCTACCATATCGACATACTTCTTAACATTAATGTTATTACATGTTGTAGATATTTTGGAATAATCTGTAAACACATATCAGTAGCCATGTAGAAAAGGAAATCTGAGCACAGTAACCAGATTTAGCACTTCATATGGAAAATCTTCTGCTAAGCTGTTGGAGAAATTAGTTCTTCAACTACACATTTAGAAAAGCAAGTATTGCTTTGAGCAAGGCATTTAAAGAACAAACATAAAATAACTCAGTAATAAGGATGATGCTGTAGAGAACTTTGATTTACCTGAAGTCAGCATGTATGCTCTTGAATAGAAGGATCCTTGCAGTTCAATAAATGCTGAGTTGTAACTAGAGGCAAATTCAGCCTTAATTGAATAGAAACATAACTGCATGTCCTGGAAATCTCAGAAAAGCAAAAACATTCAACAGTATGGCTCAGAAGCTGAAATGCCATCTATCCCATTTTTTAACATTTTCTCCATCTGCTTCCATCCCAACCTGCTGATGAGAATATAAAATTGTTTTCTGATTTGCTGTTTATAGCAAGTAAAGCTCTTTTCATTATATATCTCAGATAAAAACTTTTATAACATTCTTCATGTGTTTCTTTCTTGCATTTGCTTAGAGGTTTTCCAGAATAAATAATTTTTGATTACTGTGGGGTTTTTAGCAAACAGTATGTTTTGCCACTGCTTGACCTGTTGCTACTATAGCTTTATGATTATTAATTTACACTGTCACAGAGCATAAAAGAGAGCCTTTTTTCATAATTACCAAACAAATGAGCATTAGTTGATCTCTGCCCAGATCTAAGAAATCTCATGACAACTCCAATGCAGTGAACAGAATAAAATCATCTTTCAGAGCGTGTTGAGTGGATGCCTGACTAGCCCTGAAAGGTCATATTCTGCATCTGAAGTAGTAGGATAAATTTAGTTTGCATGCAGCTTTGTGCTGGCAAGTCTAGGCTAGGCCGTTTCTGGGCCCTGAGTTACCACATTCACACAAACACTGTAAATGAGTCTGCAATTCTTGGGACTTACACTCTACAGTCTGGGGACAATATTTAGCCCCTTTTGTTCAATGGAAGTTCTGCACAAGCACTTCAGTTTACAGTGTGAAAAAAACAGGGGCTTGGGTGGACCTGAGATGAGAGGATTTAAATCGGCTATTTTGCTTGTCTTAATTTTACATTGTTACAGTTCATTTTTTTTGGGGGGGGGTGTTTGTTGGTTTGGTTTTTTATTATTATTCTGATCTTTTAAACATCAGAACAGCTGTGTTCAATGATCTGGAACTGAAATAGGTTCAATAAAATGTTACCTACGTGATTAGGGAGGACCTACTGTTATGTGAGTGTGATTAAAAGTCCTGTAGCTTAGATTTGAATTAAATGGCATGTACAATTAAGGATTAAAAGTATTTAAGTTAAAAAGATCTAGATGGCAAAAATGGGTAGTTAACACGTAAGTGTCTTCAGAAGTTGTGTGCCTCCTGATTAGGCTGTGCATTGAAACACATCTTGGAACAAGAATAAAAGGCTGAAACTGAAACGGACAAAAGGAGTAATAGATATGGAAGCTAAATTTTTTTCACCCATTATTTTGTGTGTGTGCACTTCTTTTGTACACTTGCATTCCTTTTCTTGTGTCTGTTTCTGTACAGTTCTTTAAGCAAATTTGTTTTCATACTTTTGGCAAATCATGATCCAAGTATCTAGACTACTTAAGACCTTGTAGTGATGCCAGTATCTTCTGCCCTAGTAGAATTACAGAAAGGTTGAGTTTGAAAGGGACCTCTGAACTCCACCATCTCATGGTCATTGCAGCCAAGACTGCCTTTGACCTTCACATCCCCAACAAGTCCCTCTTTGTTGGTGAGTATGACATCCAGCAGACAACCTCTCCTCTTTGGCTCCACAATCACTTGCATGAAAAAGTTGTTGATGCACTCCAAAGATCTCCACTGTGTTGTCCCTCCAGCAGATATTAATCAGAGTGGTTGAGGCACTGCATGAGGACCAGGGCCTGCAAATGTGAGGCAACTCCCATCTTTCTGTAGGGAGTCTCATCTATTTGTTCTTCCTGGTCAGGCAGCCTATTGCAGACACCAATTGCAATGTCACCTTTACCTGTCTTCTCTTTAATCCTCTCCCAGAAGCTCTCAGTTGACTCCTCATCCATCCTCAGTCAGAACTCTGTGCATTCTGGTTGTTCTCTCACAGAAAGGGCAACACTACCTCTTTGTTTTCCCAGCCTGTCCTTTCTAAGGCGCCTGTAAAAGCCCCTCCTTCCCTGACTAGAAAATTGGTTGTTGTCAGTCCAGCCAGGTTTTGCACAGTACACACTAGATCAGTTTACAGACCTTCAGGGTCCTCTAACATCCTTGCCTTGTCAGAAGAATGGCATAGAAATGACTACTATTCTTTGTCTTGTGCCTGCTTCAAAAAAGTAATGACAATCACACCTTGCTGGGCTGAGAAGCCCACCTACACTGTCATCAAAGAGTGGCAATCATAAGAAAAGCTTCTTTTTGATAAATATTGTGGAAATCACAACTTCATAAGGTTTCTGATTCCTTTCTAATGCTAATTCAAGGTTAATCAACCCAAATTATTAGAGAGAGTCTGTAAGATTTTTTATTTAAAAAAGCGAGCACATTTGTGGGAAGATGTATTAGAATGGAACTGAGGATCTGGAAAAATTAGCATTGACTGGTTGGAAACTGCAGAGAGGAAAGAGGGAGTAGGAGGGAGCCATAAAAGAAGAAAAATAACTCACCTATAGAGAAACTGTAATTCCTAGAGGCAAGTTGTAAACATTTGTACATTCCATAACCATTCATCTTACCAATTACCTTTAGAATCATAGAATCATAGAATGGTTTAAGTTGGAAGGGACCTTTAATGATCATCTAGTTCCATCACCTCTACCATGGGCAGGGACATATTTCACTAGATCAGGTTGCTCAAAGCTCTCCTTCCTTTCTGCTGAGAAGGGTCTAGAATGAAGAGCAGCTGAGGGAACTGGGGTTGTTTAGCCTAGAGAAAAGGAGGTTCGTGGGTGGCCTTGTCACTTTCTACAACTACCTGAAAGGAGGTTGTAACAAGGTTGATGGTCAGGCTCTTCTCCGATGTAGCAAGCAATAGGACAAGAGTAAAAGATCTCAAGTTATGCCAGAAGATGTTTAGATTGGATATTAGGAAAAATTTCTTCCCCAAAATGGTTGTAAAGCACTAGAAGAGACTGGTGATTCTGTGATTGCAATTCCTTTGGAGTTTCTAATGTAATTGGCATTTAGGTAATTCCTTCTGAAGATAAAATGGAAGCAGAAGAATCCGGTAGATATATATACTTTGGAAGCAGAACCTTGAATCCAGGGACTTCTCATCCTTTTCATAAAATATGAAAGCTCATTGTTAACATTCCATCTTCATGTATATGTGAAGTGTTCAGTATTCAGCTGAAGGTTAACCTAGTAAAAGATACTTTTATTCCAGAATAATACCCACGCACAGTGACAACTATAGAAAAGCAAAGCACAGCCTACCTTAATCCTGGATTTCTTTCAAGTGGAAATAAATTCTGATGGGAAAAAGAACTTGGGTTAAAATGAGAAAATCTAGACTTAGATTTTCTCATTTTAAGTCACGTGTTTTGTATTGACAAAAAAAAAAAAGGGAATTTTGACAGACCAGCATATATAACACTACAATTTGAGGCTCTGAGGACCACTAATGTGTGGGCTGGGATTTTTTAATACATCAGCCATAAGAAGCTTACATATTCTTGAGCTTCTTAGATTATAGCTCCTGGAAGATTAATTCCAAGAAAAATAAACTTGAAACTACTGATCAAAGATAACATCAAGGTATCTAACGGTATTAAAAGGAACTAATGAGAGAATCTGTAACAACAGTAATAATGGAAAGAGCATAGAAAGAAAAGGAATCTTGAAGGAAAAAAGGGAAGGGAAGGAAAAAAACCCAACCAATTTTAATTTAGAACTGTTACTGTACCCATATTTTAATTCCTTAGTAGATATTTCTTTAGGGAACATTTATCTTTGCAGCTTTTTATATGATAGCAATAGGGTGTTGATATACTATAATATGCTTCTGTACTGGAACATATGGCAACACTGTCTGGTTTTGTTATTTTGATAATTTTCATCTTGCATCAACTGCATATAAATGTAGTTATAAGGTATTTTCTATTGGAAATGTGAAAAAGTTACCTGTAAATTTTGTCAGTGTACTGTATGGTTTGGAATGGACAACAGAAAAGAGACTTTCCTAATTGAAAATTACACTTCAGTTTTTCAGAATCTGCTTATGTACATTTGTTTCATTTCTATTGTTAATTTTATTAGTTTATATCTCTTTGAAAGGGAATGTGAAATGCTAGAACTTTCAGTAGAGATTCCCATTTTTTGGCCTCTAGATAACTCAAAGGTTATCATAAATATCCATTAACATTTAAAAAAAAAAAAAAGTGATACAGAGGGAAAACTGATTTAGGGAAATTATTAAGGGCCTTTGTGTGCTATCTTTAATAGATCAAGGGCTTATTTTGGGGAGGAAGGGAGAAGGTTATACATTATATTCTGCTCTCTTTTATTTCTTCCAAACATTTTCTTCTACTTAATAAGATTTGCATTAGACGTGAGTCTAAATCCAAAATTGCAGACATACACTTTTAGATAGATTAAAAATTGGATTTCATTTTCATATTTGGCATCTCAAGACCATTCATATTGCAGTAATTGAATGAATTTTCCCTTTCTTTAATCCAATATATTATTCTCACAAGATCAAGTGCTGGTGTCCTTGATTTTTTAATATTTTTTTTTCCTTTTACTGACAGTGCTTTAAATTGTCCTTAATAAGAGAAATGTTTATCAATTTATAAAAAAACAAATAGATAAGTGGGCAATCCTATTTCTGAAGCAATAGTAATAGTTTCTCTTAAGGATTTTTCTCCTTCTGACCATTAGATTATCTAAAATAAGACAGAAAAACTCCTCCATCAAGCGTTCAAAGATAAAACAGTGGTTAATGGACAAATACCATGGGTTAAACTCTGTTGCTTCCCCTGAAGTAGCAAAACTGTTGCAGGTTCTTTGGGAGAGAAGCAATCTGTGCTGTGGGGCAGAGGCTGCCCTGTTGCCTTTGCAGAGCTGAATCCCACCAGGGCTGGGCAGCATGTGGGTGCAAAGACCACTCAGGGCCGGAAAGCAATTGCAAGTGGGAGATGCAAATTCCTGTGTCCATGTGCAGAAGTGTTTCTGCCATGGCCACTTCCCCATGATGTGTGTCTGTATTTCCTTAGTCCTTCCGCCCTGTTAAATATGCCTTCTTTTTCATTCCTGTAGAATTACCCAGATTATCTCAGATTTACATAGTGTCATGAAAGAAAGGGTTTGGCTTAGTGTAACATTGGGTTGCAGAAAGCCTAACAATATCTGTACCAAGGTCATATGCTCTGCATCACAGCTTGAGACCTTTATTGATCATGAGGAGCAAGTGTGCTTACACAGAATAGCACAGATATCAATATAGCCACAGCAAAATTTCCAGTCTTTTAAAAATGTTTTAAATGTTTTCTGTTGGAAAAAAAAAAAAAAAAAATTCTCCTGTTATTAATGGTTAAAGAAACATCCTGAAAGAAGATGGCAAAACTTTCATAAAAATAATGATTAAAGAGAACAGAGCAGAAACCTGACTAAGTCTGAGTGCAAGCTCCCATCATTCAAGGATGATTGGAGCTGTGAAATGGTGTTAATTGTTGACTGGTTGCAGTGAATTACTTTTGCTGCAGCAAAGAAGGTGCTGTTGCCTGTTATTTTAAGGTCAAAACAGCCTCCAGGGTCCAGATTTTGTCTTGTGTGCAGACAGTATTTAGAATTGAAGATTACTAGGACTTTGATACTAATACAGTATTCTTTACTAATTTCATTGGATATTTCAGTATGTTTTTCAACTCACTATTGTAATTAAGTGTGAATGAGGGTGTTGGTGATTGATTGCTATAAATAGCTGGTGTCTTGGTTCACTTTATTGAATTATTTCAGAACCTCAGTAACATCTGAACAGCAGAAGTCTGACCCGCAAATTGAACAGTGGGCAGAGTTTAGCTCAGAGATAGTGTCTGGCACCAATTGCTTTTAACAGACATATTCTAAGGAAACATGAGAATGATCTCGATGATTGTAGGATTGCAGTTGCTCATAAGGCCACCCTTTTTTCAGGTAAGCAGATACTGTCACACATGATGAGAGCAGCATACTAGAAATCTTGTCAAATAATAATTAAGTGTAGTCAAGTTCAGATTCTTCAGGACACTGTAAAATTGACAGACCTGATACAGCCCATACTTACCCTTTTTACAGTTGTGGTTCTAAAACAATTGAGTGGCATTAATTACCTTTGTTAAAGGACGACAAGGAAATGCAAATATTTACAGGAGAATCTTAGACTGAGGACCCACGTGATGGATGAGGGAAACTGTGTGGACGTTGTTTTCCTGGACTTCAGCAAAGCCTTTGATACTGTTTCTCACAGCATTCTTATGAAAAAACTGGCTGCCTTAGGCCTGGATGGGGCACACTCTGCTGGATCAAACAGTGGCTGGGTGGCTGGACCCAGGGAGTGGTAGTAAATGGGGTTAAATCCAGTTGGCAGCCGGTCACAAGTGGTGTTCATCAGGGCTCAGTGCTGGGGCCACTCCTCTTTAATATCTATATCAATAACATTGACGAGGAGCTTGAGAGAACCCTTAGTAGGCTTATAGATAACACCAAGATAGGTGGGAGTGTCTGTCTGCTTGAGGGTAGGGAGGCTCTTCAGAGGAACCTGGACAGGCTGAGGCAAATCACATGGGCTTCAACAAGGCCAAGTGCCAAGTCCTGCACTTGGGCCACAGCAAGCCCAGGCAACGCTACAGGCCTGGGGAAGAGCATCTGGAAAGCTGCACGGCAAAAAGGAACCTGGGAGTGTCCACTGACAGCAGTCTGAACATGAGCCAGCAGTGTGCCCAGGTGGCCAAGAAGGCCAACAGCATCCTGGCCTGGATCAGGAATAGTGTGTGCAGGAGGACTACTGAAGTGATTGTCCCACTGTTCTCGACACTGGTGAGGCCACACCTTGAGTACTGTGTTCAGTTTTGGGCACCACAGTATAAAAAAGATATTATAGTGATGGAATGGTTCCAGAGAAGGGCAGTGAAGCTGGTGAAGGGTCTGGAGAATAAGTCTCATGAGGAATATCTGAGGGAGCTGGGCTTGTTTAGTCTGAAGAAAAGGAGGCTGAGGGGATACATTATCACTCTATACAACTACCTGAATGGAGGTTGCAGCCAGGTGGGTGTTGTTCTCTTCTCACTTGTCACAACTGATAGGACAAGAGGAAATCAAGGCCTCAACTTACGCCATGGGAGGTTTAGGTTGGACATTAGGAAAAGCTTCTATACCAGAAGGGTTATCCAAGACTGGAACAGGTTACCCAGGGAAGTGGTTGAATCACCATCCCTGAATGTATTTTTCTAGATACAGTGCTCAAGGATATGGTGTAGTAGTGGCCCTGGTGGAGTAGATAATAGTTGGACTTGATGATCTTAAAGGTCTTTTCCAATCATAGCAATTCTGTGATTCTGTTAGTTACATGTTCACATCATGGGGGATTTTGTGTTTTAAAGGAACAACCAGCTCATGATCATAAAACCGTATTACACAATCCTCATTTTCTTTTAGACTTCGTACAGATATCCAGACTAAGCTTCTGCAAACAAACTGAGAAATTATAAAGCCAAACATTCTCCCTTCTTTAGTCTGTATGTTACAAATTGCATGAGCATTTGTTGCTATTTGGCTTGCAGGAGATACCATTGTCTTCCATCACTTTTAGGAAAGATATCCTGTTTCTTATTGACTCAAACATTATTTTTTTCAAAGGGAGGGTGAGAAATTTAAAAAAAAAAAAAGAGAGAGAGAGAAAAATGGAGGAAACGGAACTAGCACAAGAGAAGAGATTGACAAATAAAGAATGAGAAAAGTAACGTATGGAGGGAAATGAGCAATTTCAAGGCCAGTCCAAGCAAGACTTGCCCAGACATTGTGCCAATCATAGCAACCTATCTTCCTTGCCTCATGGTCACACTGATGCTTTCTCTCACTCATTTCCACCTGTCTTTTATACTCTTTGTGTCCCTTTGCCCTTTCACATCACCTACTCGTTTTTAAATGGTACAGGGAAAAAAAGAGATTAAAGTGAAAAAAGAGGCAGTTGCAAAGCATCACCATCTTCACCCCTTCCACTTAAATTCCATTACTGTTAAACAGCATGGATTTTCCTGCTGTACCAGCTGCATTGTGTAATTAGGACTGCAACTGCAAAGTGGAAAACTAATAGTTTTCTCATTTCACTGTGCACCAAAAGGCTGGCAGAGGCTGCCTCTGCCACAGGTGTTGCAAGTGCTCAGAGCCAGCCGTTTTACAGTCATGGCAGTTGCACAACTGGCTTTGTCAGTGGAGCAGAGAAAAATATGTACCTAAAATGCATGTAGCATTCAATTCTCTGCATTTGTAACACTTTTTATAAAAGATTAGAAGCTAATTTTTTCCCATGATACAGAAATAATCTTTCACTGTGAGAACAGACCAGTCAACCAGAAGTAAACCAAGCCTGTGAAATGCAAGCACCTAATTACATATCAAAGAAGAAAATAGACACTAGTTTAAATCCACAAATCCTGACTGCAGCTCAGCACAAATGGCAAATTTAGGGATTGAGCATACGTATTCCTTAGACGTATAACATTTTCCTCAAAATAATTAAAGTTCACCAAGAAAAAATATAACTAGCTATTGATTAGTGCACACTATCGTAAATGACAAACTTAATTAGCCTGTTCTGCTGCATCTGAAAGTTATGGATGATAATCCCAATATTACATTTTACAACAGTACATAGCAAACATTACAGTTACAATGTCAGGAGTATCTATTGAGAGAGACATAAAATCAAGTCCCTTCCAGCTCTGCTTAAGATAATAATTATAGTCCCTACACCTGTCCTGTAACAAAGTCCTAACAAAATTCTTATCCTCTGAGTTCTGCCTGCAGATGGCCAGTGGAGTTTATTAAGTTTTATGAAGACTACAAATGAATGAAAAGAAATACAACCAGCCACTAGAAGTTGTTCTATTCTATGCTTATTTGTTCTGCCCTGGTTATATTGCAACTATGCATAGTTACAGAAGGTGACACCAATATCAATGTTAAAAACATTTTGCCACAGCCTGATTTCTCCATTTCTTCTGCTTGTAATTTCTGCAGTTTATTTCTCTGATATCCTCAGATTCCTTTCTACTTATTTATGGACAGTGATTTTTATATTTTCTTTTAGGCCCTTATACATGCGTTTTTTGAAGTAACTGAGTCTCTAGTCAGTAAGGTCATGCTGCTGCCCTTTTTACTGAGCCTTCTGAGCAGAGTGTGCTGACATTGAGGTGACCCAGTCTAGGCACTCAATCTGAATTGTTCTCATGGGCCAGGAGGAAAAATCTTCAAAAAAATTCAATCAACTATTGGTAGGTCAGTCTGTAAAAGGCATGACTTTGTATGCCTACATCTGATTACTTTTAAGTTGGTTTACAGAAGATTTAGAAAGGTGTAAAATAGATTCAGGCAAAGATGGGTTGAAATTAGGTACTGTAGTGAAAGATCTGTTCAGTTTTTATGTTTGGTGTTCCTTCAGGGCCCTGTAGGTTCTGTTCTCTACTAATTTTGTGGTAGACCATACAGCTTTTTGGGGTAAGTAATAAGGGAAGCAGTTTGGTGGGTCTCCGTTTTTTTTTTTTTCTTAAGAACTTGTAATGACCTTCATATTTAAGGACCTGAAGAGACTGCAGAACAATAAAGAGCAGAAATTAAAAGACTAACAGAAAAAGAGGACTTGAAATTGAAAATTTGTTTATTATGCCACTGAGTTGGTACAACTTCGATTTGGAGACCTATCTTCAACCATTAAGTACAAATGCAATTGAAAGTAATTAATTAATATAATACCTGTGCAAGGGCTTACACTGAGGAAATGGTTACTTTCTGTCGCAATAACTCAAATAGATCAGTTGCTGATTCCAAAAGTATTTATAGCAGTATCATGAATGTCAGATGCCTCATTTCTCTGGGTTGATGCTTATGATAAAGACAGCCATATACAGGACTTATGCAAATAGGCTATTGCTGCACATGAATGAAAAAAAAAATGAGCAGACACTATCTTCTTCCATTAGCTGTTGTAGATAAGCTTTTTCTGAGGTGGCTACAACAGTCTTTTGGTTGTCTTCATACTTTCCTCAGCAGTTCTAGGAATGGAAAAGACCCAGGCTTACATGTGGCAGCAGAGGTACTCCTGCCCAGCAGAATTCAGGGGCTCTGCATCACCAGTGGGGCTGTAAAGAAGAAGTTTCAAGAAGGACACAAGGGGAGGAACAAATTATTTTGGTAAAAAACTATGAGGTTTGGAGAGAACTGGGAATAGACTGCAGCTTGTCTTTGGAAAACATTTGGGTTTTCTTGGGAGAAGTAAGGGGCTCTTTTCTTTGGGAAAAGAATCTGGGAAGATGCTTAATAATACACAAGACCCATGATGAGCCACAGCTTGCTCTTTGATTTTTTCTATCTCTTTTTCTCATCTCCATTGCCATCGTATGCCTCTAACACAGTACACTCCTAGTCTCCTCTCTAGTGTATGGGTTACTACTCTACTTACTCTTATGAAGGTTTTACACTAAGAAGGAAAAGAGGAGGGAAAAAAGGAGTGGAAAATATATGTGTTGTCACTTTTCATGACGCTGCAGTGCATAGAAATAAAAAATAGTGACTATGAACATGGAAGTACTACTTTGCCTTCCTTTTTTTTCTTTCTTCTTAAAACATGTTAATACATGCAAACATCACTGAACATGAACACATGAAGAAAACATGGGTAGATCTTAATTGTCTCATTATTATCCCACACGGTTAAAAGTATTGAAGGAAAGGTGACTTAGAAACCTGATTATTTTGTCATAGTCACAAATCGGTGTATTAACTGGACACTACATTGGCAAAGTGTCCTTATGAATGCAAACAAAATGGGTCTGCCAGATTAACAAAGGACCACATACCTGTTTTTCATGCAAATTCCTTTCTGATGCTGTCACAGAACTATACTGAGAAAGAGTTTTGGCAGATGGCATTACAATTCAAATAAAGAAAAATAAGCTGCTGAATTCATACATATTTCCTTGTCATTCAAATGCCAAGGGATTTTTTAACATAATGTTTAAAGTACAGAGTGACTCAATTTGAGTGTCCTTATAAATATAACTAATGCATAATGATGAATAAGTTATGACAAGAAGTTATATGTAACTAAAGCAGCTTTTTATCTATTGTGCAACAAAGCAAAAAGTAATAAAAGATGGGACTTCTAAAGTTCTCACCCTCGACAAGGCAATGAAGCCACTGAGGAGACAAAACCAGATTCTAATATTATTTCACTAGTATAAATCAAGAATTGCTACCTCAGCAGCAGTAGTGTTAATGTGAATTTTCCACAGCATAATGTAATTTCCCTCATCAATTGTATTGATTTATCTATTTCATCAAGTAATATTTAAATACCTAATGGATCTGCTTTACATATATCCAGCTACTGCTCAGAACTGTGAAAACATATTATTAAAAAGCATAGTAGTCATGGAAACAAATCCTGTAGGAAGTACCTTGAGGAGGATTCTTCTGTCTGATTGCATACAACTTCATAGGCCACTTGGAAATAAAATATAGAAATGTAAGATGTCCTTGATCAGAGCACTAGTTTATTTAATCTGCTCCGAGATTTCCATCGAAGGCCAGTATATGATGCTTCTGAGGCAGTTGCAGCTCACCACAAATAAGTAATGTACCCATGCAATTTTACAGTCTGGGCAGGATAGCTTTTTATTTGTGGACCACCCACAGCTAATCAGTTCATTGTAACATACAAAGTAGTTCTTGGCTGTTTTTTTTTCATTATCACTATAGATGGTACATTTTCCCATTTCTTTTTATAATATGTCTTTCCATTTGCTTCACTGGCCTGTCACATAAAATCAAGTAATTGCCACTTGGTGTAATAACAAGGCAGAAAAACAAAAAAACACCCCACCAAAAACCAGAAAGCATTACGCTGTGTGCTTTATTTTGAAACATGGACTTGAGACTCTCAGGGTCCAGTGAGACAAATGGAAGTCATGAAACAAATGTTTTCTAATGTTGATTGAAATTTTAATTAAAGTTTAGTTTTGTTATTTTAAAAATCAGTCAAAACAAGGTAAAATACTCCATTTGATCAGGAAAGATGGCTAGGGGAATTGAAGAAAAGGCGTTGCCCTTTTCACAGAGGAACATCTTGGATGTGTGGAGCTCTCCTGTGGGATGGACAGATGGCTGGTGGAGAGTCTGTGGGTCAGGGAGATATTGGTAAGGGAGACCATGGTGGGTTTTTGTTACAGACCTCCTGATCAGGATGAGGAAGCCGTCTTTAAACAACTCAAGGAAGCCTCTGATCACAGATTCTGGCTTTCTTGGTGGACTTTAACTTCCCTGACATCTACTAAATTGCTGGATTATGTGGTTCAAGCAAAAGCACAGGATGTCATTTACCTGTACTTTTGCAAGATATTTTGCACTGTGTGCTACAATATTTGTGTATCATGTTTAGAGCATTAAAAATCAGGATGGATGGAGAATACAGGTAAATAAGGGTTGGGTGAGGCTCAGAGGGTAGTGGTCAGTGGGCTATACTATACCTAAATGCCTATGCAAGAAGAGTACTGCAGGCATTTGTAGTGGAGTCTGTCCCAGTTGACATCTTTATGTACAGTCTGAAGGAGGCAACAAGGTCAACTTTGCAGGTGACCCCAGGGGGATCAAGCAACATGCTCAAGGGCAGGGCTGCCATTGAGGGACCCAGACAGGATGGAGGAAGAGGCCAGCAGAAACCTTGCAAAATTCAGCAAGGACAAATGCAAAGTCCTGCACCCAGGCAGGACAAAAATCTTGCAACAGTACAGGTTGTGAACTGACTTACTAGACCATATCTGTAATACTGCATCCAGCTTTGGGACCTCCAATACACAATGCACTGGATTCAGGGGCACTTACCCTGTGAGGAAATGCTGTTTCCCCTTTAGTAAACTTTGGCACGGAAAATAACATTAAGATGTGTCATTTGAGTTTGTTATAGAATAATAGGCTTTTTTTCTTTGTTATACTAGAGGTTAAGAGGTGAACAGCTAGCTAAAGTATGTTGAAGCTTGTATATGAATTTGAAATACTAGTAGCAGAATACCTAGCTGCCTCCTATAAGGTCTATCCTGCACTATTAGTAGCTACATACTTTAATGGGTCTTTTTAGGTCAGTAGCCAAACGGAAGGTTTTAGGTTATATAATAACAATAAATTCAGTAACTCCATAAATTCACAGGATATGGTGTTTAACATTTAACAGCAAAGGAAATAATATAAATAAATGAAGAGACTGAAAAGCAAATACAAGAAGAAAAGACTACCTTCATGAGATCAGGCGGTTATTAGGTAGAAAACACTGTTTTGTAACAAGGCTGAATTGATACAGTCAGTAATGAGGTACAAGCACTGAAAAATTCGAACATGAGAAAGATCAAACAGAATATTTCTTTTCGGTCTGTTTTCTTCAAAGTCTAAAGAATATAGCATAAAAAAAAAAAAAGCTGTGTTAATAAAATCAGTTTCAAAGGCAGAATCTCCCACATTGGAGCCGTGCGTGGCACGCAGCAAATCTGCTGAACTTCAGGAATACAAATTGATAATGCAGAGCACAGTTGATGTACTTGGGGCTCCTTTTCTGCTGGTAAAATGAGAGTGCCAGTGGCAGTCTATTTTGTGTGCATGTCTGAACTTTGAACCAGCCAGCAGTGCTATCGAAGCTTCTCGGCATGTGAGTAACTGCTGGGGCACGTGCTGACATTCTCTGGCAGGTTTGCATTCTGCATTGAGATTCATCCTGAAGTGACTTTACTCCTAGCAGTGCCCATGTTAGCTAGTTTAAAGCTAGGAGCTGTAAGGGTAAGAGTTTCAGTGATATTGTTTAGATATACCCTTTGTTATATTAAAAATTACATGTGTAATTAACACAGAATTCAGAAATTACCCCACGTTACTTTTGGAAGCTAAGGCACACAGCTGTTTAATTATTCCATGGAAGCCTGGGTGCATCCATATCCCATTTCCTGAGCAAAGATTTGTAGATAAAAAATTAGGTTTTTCTTGTTTCCTGAGGTCAATATTTCCCCAGCAAACCACTTGTCACTTTAGTGGGAATTGTGATATCAACGATCAGATGGTTTAAGCTTCTTTCTCCCCAGACATTCTGTAATACAGCCAAGTATACAGGACTAACACAGGAGTAAGGACAGAGAGCAAGACATAAGGATAAGATGATTTGATGAAAAAAAAATCAGAAAGTTTTAAAAATAAATATTTTTCAATGAGTATTTCTGCTTTCCTTAAATCTGTTATTTCTAAATGCATGGAAAACAGGATTTTGTCGTTTATTTGGAATCTTTTACCAGAAACTCTAAGCTTTCTCTTGAAATGATACATGGAGAGTACGCTGACCTGCTTTAGCTGTTGCCCACTAGACTGTTGAGTTCTTTATTAAGGAAAAGATCTCAGGCACTGCCTACAATAATCTAACCGAATTCTCAACATAGAAGGTATTTTTCCCCTAATTTCTTTTATATTGCATTTTTTTTTTTTTTATTTAAATTAATAGCTTACAAACCCTTTATGACCTCTTTTTTGATAGTTAAAACTCAATAATTCAGTTGGTACGTTTTTAGTGTATTAATGCAAATCTTGATTGGATGTTACACAGTTTTGCATGTCAGAGGAATCAAGTACACCTAATGTTAAAAATATCCCTACTGTTGGCAATAGTTCACTTGGTAACAAAGCTGGGAGAAAATATAATTGAATTGATTGTAATATTTATTAATATATGTTCTGCACAATTAAGGATGAAACATATCACATTAAGCTGCACAGAAGGAAGAAGATGCATTTATCAGATATGAATGTTATTTAGACATTTGTTTCCATTGTGCAAGAAGAAATTATGCATAATGTCATTTTACTCGTGAGAATAAGTCACACAAGAACGGGTTTTGGTTACAGACAGAACATAAACAGTCATGACTTTGAGAAATTTGCTGGTAGGAGAATAGCAGCTGGAGAACATGAGTTTGATTGAAACTGAGCTTACATGGCTTTGATTGGGGTTGGTACATCCCTAAGTTTTCCATGATAGGAAGAGTGAATTTGCTTTTGCTGTGGAAGTAGGTTTGTCCATCCTGCTTTTGTTGTTATTTTCAGAGGCAGTGAACAATTCAACTTCCAATTTGTATATCTCATTTATTTTCTCCCGCAACTTTTGATTTGTACATGAGCATAGAGAAGTCCATGTTAGTAATTGCATTTTTGATCTCGGGCAGTGACATGGATAAGTGGAGGAACCTGTTGAGGTAGCATAATGGATTTTACCATAGGATACACCTGTTGATTTTTTGGTTGGTTTTTTTTGAGCTCCCAGGTGATATGCAGATATGTGACCTACCAGAATTCACATAGGTATGTGGATAGTAGATTAAATAGTGTTTTTCAGTTAGCTATATTATCCTCTCTTTCCTTATGGTAACCTGTAACAGAAAGTTTCAGAAGCAGCAGTGCAACTGCTGTATCTGATTCATGTGCCAGCCGGGCAATGTGGACATGCACTAATGAAAGCATTCAATCCAGACATCTTCAGCCCTCTGCTCCTGAGGAAGCATCACACCATGCTGGTAGCAGCATCCACTCCCTGGTAAGCTGTATGCTGTGCCTTAGCGTATTTCAGACAACATTTTTTGTGTAAGTTATGCAGTGAGGAACACTAGTTTAGACTTACAGATAAATATTTGCAAAAACTGTATCCCTTAAAGAAACTGAAAGCATGCAACTGCATTGGACTGTGGAGGTACAGAGTATTTTGTAACTTTTAACCCAGCTCTTTTGATACCCTCTGTAGTAGGTAACTGACTTGAAAAGGCTGAGTTGAAAAAAAAATGAATTTGAAACAGGGAGGAAAAAAAAAGAGAGAAAGTGAGAGATAAAACAAACACAGGCTGTTGAGTGGAAACATACAACATTTTTTCTGAGAAATCTCATATGTAGGTTAGAAAAAGGATTCTTGACCATTGCCTGGATGTTAACAAGGCAGGTGAACCAAACTCATGTTGACTCCCATGGCTTCTACATCCTTATTGACAGCATTTTCAATAACAGCAGGCATTGTATTTTCTTTTTCTCTCTTATACTATATTCTTTTGTACTGCACAAATATTTTGATTGCAGGTGATTCAAGAAATACACTATCATATTTCTTTCCAGGCTGTCAGTAGGGCTGGTGACACAAAACTGGCTATTGTTCGGAAACCTTGAGAGCTTTTAATGACTCTCTTTAACACAGTTAGTAGTCCATAAACTTCAGAAAAATTAATCTTTGGGTTTGGCAATACTCTTTTTCATCTTTCCTCCATCCCCAGAGAAGGTTAAGTGGCACCATCAAAATTTATTCTGAAAGACAACAGCATTCAGAAGGCAGAATAAGAGCATCTGGACCATTAACATAAACAGGCTGTGATGAGAAGTCATCCTGCTTGAATTCCTTCCTTCCTTCCTTCCTTCCTTCCTTCCTTCCTTCCTTCCTTCCTTCCTTCCACCCACCCACCCACCAGGGGTTTTGTTATAATTGGACACTTAAGTTTTAGAATTGCAGCTCCTTCTGCATTTAAAAGCTTACTCTGATGCATACTGAGCAAAGTGTCTTAGAATGAGCTGTACCTTTTTTATCTTTTTTCTTTTTTTTTTTTTTTGATGACTGATTCAGTGTTAGCTGTTTGTCTGGTAGAATAAAGCATAAAATGTGAAAACTGGAGCATATGTACATGCTATGCAGATTTTCAAGCACCTTTCCATGCACTCGTGGTATCAGCATTGCCAAATGTTGCGCAATTACTGATTTTTACATTACGATTTTACAAATGTTCCTGAGCAGGCCCTCTACTGGGTAATAGGAGGAGATATGTAGGAATGCAGTGTTAGATATTGAAGATTGAAAATAGACAATAGAATACTATTTTTCTTCCCTTCCTTACAGAGAAATCATCCTGGAGTCAGTAGAATTGAAAGGCATGGATGATAGAAGTTTTGAGCTCATGGAAATTAAGACCATATATAGCATAGTAACCATGAAACCATTGCATAAATTGTACAAGAACTAGCATGCTAGTGCTACCAGATGAATAACAGAGATTGCTATAATTTATAACCTCCTTCCCAATTCAAATCATGGTGTCCAACAGTAATCTACTTTACAAATGTTTTATAACAATTCTCTTTTATAAGTGTTTCCTATTAATTCTCATCCCTAATGATCATCACTGGGCACAATGAAATGAAAGAAAAACTGTAATGCCCTCACCACTAGTTTGGCAAATGCTTAGGTTCCTATTTTATGAAGCACTAAAGTATTTCTGCCCTGTAATCTTCCATTTCAATAGTGAAAACCTGAATAGATGCCACTATTTAATGTAGTGAAAAATAATCACAGTGCTCATGAAAGCAAATGTAACAGAAGACTCTTTTAACAGAAGCTCTGCAGTAAACTACACTCCACTAACCTCATCTGCCATACTTTGGGAGGGTGCAGGAGGCTTAGGGTTTGTGCTCTAACAACTCCTTTTTACTGGGCAACACAGAATTTTAATTAAACATAGCTTACAGGCTGCATTTCAAATGGAAAAAATGAAATTAGAGGATAGCTTTACATGGAGTTTGTTTCTATTATGTTACATGAAGGTAATTTTTTATTTCCTTTCTTCTGAACACATGACTATTTTATGATGTTAGATAATCAGTGGATTAATTCATGCATTTAAAAGTGAGTTCTCCATAATATGTCCAATTCATTAAATTTTTACAGACTTTTACACTAGAAAATGGGATTTGCTATTTGCCTTCTCAATAGTTGTGCCAGTCCCTAAATAGAGTTATGCATCATTACTTTAGGAAAAAAATAAGCCAATAGGCTAATAATAAATCTTTTTATTTTAGATTTTCATAAATTATGTCCTCTGTGTCTATACACTTTGAAGTATATATATTTACAGAAAGATACCTATTTTTAAATTTGAGCAAAATACCTACTTTCTTTTTTTAATTTCAAAGTTGGAAAAAACTCCATCTGCTAATACACATTGGGAAGAGGCCTATGCACACATCTCTCTGTCTGTATGTATATGCATGTGTGTTTGTGTGTATTTTTAAGTACATATAGATTCTACCAGTACCTACCTCACTTTTCTCTAAGGGAGTGTAATTTTAGATGGCCAGTTATGAAAGCAACATTAATTAGGGGGAAAAAACCTTGCAAGGTTACATGAAAATAAAATGTATCTATAGTATTTAAACTAATACTTTATTCTGTGTCATAGAATGATGTAAATGTGCCGGTTTTTTCATAACAAATTGCTGCTTTATTTATCATGCATGCACTGGGAATGAATCTTACAGTAGAGGCAGTAAAGGATTTGTGCATCATAGAATCATACAATCATTTCAGTTGAAGAGACCTTTAAGATCACTGGGTCCAACTATTAATCCCACTACTAAACTATATCCCTTAACACTGGTCCACGTGTCTTTTAAATACATCCATGGATGGTGACTCCACCACTTTCCTGGGCAGGGGGAAATTCTACTTAAATGAAACAAAAAACTTCTTCCCTCTGTGAGTGATCAAACACTTGAAGAAGTTGCTCAGAGAGGTTGTGGAGTCTCCATCCTTAGAGATATTCAAAAGCCAATTGGAGATGGCCCTGAGCAAACTGGTCTAGGTGACCCTGCTTTGAGCAGAAGGGTTGGGCTAGACAATCTCCAGAGATCCCTTCCAATCTCAACAATTCTGTGATTCTGTGACCTGCTCAAATAACTTATGTTGCCTTTATTCCTATGACGTGATAACAACAAAATATCCCTGGCAAAAGGGGTTCGGAGTGCAGACTTGTGAAGATCTCAAAACTAACAATATTCTAAGAATAATAGGAAAAATTAAGTATCAACATTAAGGAAGTCCTTGAGCTTTTCATTACAGTTTTGTGGAGTTCCTTATCTACCAGTGTTTGGCAGTGTGTTGTATCCTTCACTGCAGTATTGGAAAGGTCTGGACAGGACCATCTTCTGAGGGCAATACAACATGAAGACTACAGCAGTCTAAGCAGGTTCACTCAAGAAAGTATAAGATATTACAGAAGCATTTAAAGGAAAAGTAACAAGCAGAGGCAAAGCAATTTCTTAACGTTGTTTTTCAACTTTAATCTTGCCATTGCCAGTCAAACTTTACTTTCTTATTTGCCTTTAACAACACACCAATAATTGTCTATTCACATTGTCACTGAAAGAAAAAAAAAAAAGCTGAAAACATCCAGGAGTACTTCTTCACGGCCAGTTTAATGACTGTGTTCAGTATGAGCTATGTCAGTTCTGCTCTGTGTAGTTTGGTACTCTTAAGGTCTTCAAAAAGTTCCTTTAAAAGTGAAACTTAATTTGAAAAAGAAAAAAAACGTAATCTGAAATAAGGAATTCCAGAGTCAAATTTCCTTATAGAATGTCAGTACCACTCCCTGTATATTGTGCCATGATCTTTAACTGCACAGAAATCAATGCCTCTGTGTGATGGGAATGCCCATCCTTTTGTGAGTCTCCTACATCAAAGTCATCACATCTGGCACTGAGGTTTTTACTCTGTTCATGTCAGTTGAGATGCTTGTTACATCCATATGGTGGCTTGTAAACACAAGATGAAGTTCTGTTGGCAGTAATTTTTTTAAGTGTTCGGTGTGAGTGATAATAAAATATATATCTATGGATGTACATGGATATATATATATAAAGGTTTGCTTGCACATGAACACAGATTGATTTTGAAGGTCATTAAATAAATACCTATTTAACATTTTAATTGTTAATACCTGATTTTTTTAGATATTAACAAATAAATGCTTTCTCTGTTTCTGCAAAATGTAATTTGTTTTAAGGCCAGAAGATGCTATCATGTCTTATTTTGGTTTGTACTTGCATGCGTTACAATGTACTCTAATGTCTCTGATATATAGATATACAT
>WUAM01000344.1:1787824-1814815 GCA_024336885.1 Actenoides hombroni
AACAGGATGGCTTTGGAGTCTGTGGAATGGTCATCACAGTAAGACAAATAGTACAAACTTGTCAGGAACATTTAGGTACACTTACCATACATACATGGCAGAAAACAAATTCTTCTTGTTCCTCCAAGACCAACTTTTCCAGGATTCCTAGCAAATAAAAAAGTTCAAAAAGCAAAGTATTTTTTTTGTATGTGTACCTGTATGGGAAAACAGAATGCCCATCTTCCTCTGGCAGTGATGTCACACAAGATGTGCTAAAGTTGATGGCTGGCAGAGCTGCTGGAACAGTTAAGTAGTTCAACTAAAATGTGTTATTCTAGAGACTGAGATCTGTGTTTGCATGCCAATTTTCAAGTTATTACTACTTGTGGCTGCCATGGTATGCATTCAAGATTTGGCATTTCTTTGGTCACTGTATCTAATTTCACTATCAGGTTATTTCCCTCAATGCCCAGCAAAGATCCACAGTTTTGTTACTAAAAGTCGTAGCATTCTGTACTGCATTTACTGAGAGAGATAACTCTTTGTTTTTCAGAGCTTCCATATGGCTGGGAGAAAATTGATGATCCCATTTATGGCACTTATTATGTTGAGTAAGTTCCCAAGTTCAATATTAAGTTGCTGTTAATATGTCATAACCTATATAGTAGCATCCTCTGCAGTGCTTAGCCTGGCAAGGCATTGGTACAATTACTTGACATGGTAAACTGAAGGTATACCAGGAATTCTCAGTTACCAATACAGCTAATGTGTACAAATATAGTCAGTGCGTCTCAAACCAGTGACTCAGGCATTCAGCCATTCTCTTTCTCCAGGGTCTGATTTCATGGTATCATTCCAAATGATACCTGTACAAAGATAATTTTCTATGTAAGGTTTGAATATCCAGTGAGGTAAAGATCTTGTTAATCAAAGAGCAGAGCAAAGCACAATCGTTTTAGCTCAGTTAAGATCCTTTTCTGGGTAGTTTTTCTTTGCTGAAAATCAGATGTTTACAATGTTTGTACCAGAAGGCGGGTTATTTATACACTGCATATAAAATTTTAGGGATGTTGTGTTTTATTTTGCACTTAAAAATGCAGCTGAAAATAAGAGAACATAAATTTTTATTTACACAATGCAATCCTTGCTTTCATTTTTTCAGATTTTATTTTAGTCATAAAACAAGGAAAGAAAGGATTCGTACTCCTCTGTGCAAAGGGCAACAGAAAGCTTTTGTCTGAAGTACTAGGTAGACCCTGTTCTGGTCAGTTCGTAAATAAAATAAGTAAATTAGAGAGAATATTTTCTCTGCTTTTTATCTTAACACAGTGAATGAGACTTATGCAAAGTAAATCTAGATTCAAACTTGTGATACCTGTTTAGAGTAGTCAGTTCTCTGCTCTTTGCACAAAGTATATGGCAGAGGAGGGACAAAGCCACTCCCCATCATTGTGCAGATGGCACTTTGAAGGACTGAGTAAGATCTACCCATTAGCTCCTCTTGTGAAAGAGGAGAGATCTTTAGAGAAGATGGCCTCTGTCCTAAAATCTCAATTTGAAATCCTGGCACTAATGCAGTAAATGTGTTGTAGTTGTTTCATACAAAATAGAAAATTTTAGTTTGTGCATCACATCATTCCCTTCATCTCTCAAATCCATACCAACACTTCGAGTGCAGGATCTCTTTGGACTGATACTGAGGGCTGCAGCTCTTCCAGACCTCAGGATATGCTACTATTAATATGCACAGCATAGTGCTGGACAGAGAGCTCAAAAAAAGCTTATTTCTGGAAGGTTAAAAGATTAAAATTCCTGTTTCTTTACTGCTGTAACAGCAGCAGCTTGTGGATGCCCATGCACCTTCCCCGGTCCTCCTACAAAGCAAACAAACAAAGGAAAACAGTGTTTAGCCACTGCCCTGCTGACTCCTTCTGTCCCAGTCTCCAAATGCAGTAGCACCTGCTCTGGTTCTTTGTCCCCAGCTTGTTCCCTGCCCTCAGGTGAACAAGCCAGCAGCACCATCTGCTTTCCTGCTCAGCCCAAATCAGTTTAATCAGTCCAAGTTCAAGCAAAAAGATAAGTAAATTGTTGAAGTCTCTGTACAATGCCATTAGATTTATCTCACTCGTTATGCCTGATTTCTTTTATGATGTCCCCAAGTAGCTAGGGGCTGGAGTTCTTGTATCGCTTTGTATTAACCCTCTCTGAAGATTTCTGCACATACAATTACACAGCTGCTGGGTGTAAGTCTTCTGCCTCAGTAGCTTTTAGTGTATTTTGGTGAGTAACAGGTGTTGTGCAATTTCTCTGCGTTAATCCCTCACTGAGACTCACTTGGTTGTTACGCAGCATTTTGGCACTGCTGAGCCTCACACTTCACTGCAGAGTCAGAAAAGGAACAAGTATTTATCTCCATTTCATGTCCACCCACAGGTAAACAGACGCAAGGCACCAGGCCCAGATGTTCTTATGCAATTACATACTTTAAGGCTGTTAGTGCCAAATTTATTAATCCTACCACAGATAAGATTTGTTGAAAGATACATCAAACCTGCTGCAGGCTCAGAGGTTTTTAGTAGCAGAATGGCTGTTCACAGGATGGCATTAAAACTGCAGCCATGCTAAGTTCATAAGGAGTTTTATAGTCAGTATAATGTAGTTGTACTTTAATTTGCTGTCTGAGCTCAATTAGTTTGAAACAAGCATTGTTTTCCATTTTTCATACTAAAAAGTGGCAGTCACATCTTTTTTTTTATTACTAGTATTTTTAGTATTCAACGGAAGAGTTAGTTTTTAACTAGATAAAATCAGATTACAATAAACTCTCTTAACCATGTCATGAAAGTGGGTAAGTAAATCATGAAAAGTTATGAGCTTTCACACATTCAAATCCATTCCAACTTTACATGCAGGCATTTAAAATTGTCAATGAAAGAAGGGCTTGTACTTTGCTCACTAAAACATTTGTATCCTGTGGGAAATGTGTAAGGATGAGCAATGAGGCAAAAAGACTCGGGTCCCCCTTATAAGGACCAGACATGCTCAGCTCTAATATTCTGAGATCAGCTAAGTAATAAACAAACAAAAACTTCAAAGATCTTGCTTATAAAGTTAATAAAGACGAATCATGTCATATTTGCAAATTCTGTTAAAAAATAAGGTCTCCAGTATAACTTCCTCTTAATCGTGCATGAATATAGGTGTGAGACATTTTTAATTTTTTATTTGCCTTGTTATGCAGGTCCAGGCTTCATTTGTAAGGTGTAGACATTTGACATAAATGAGAAGTGTTTGCTGTATGTGGGTTAAATTTCATGTAATTTTCTCTTAATTTATAAACTAAGATCTAGAAGTATTTAACTGTGCTGGGCTATGGAAAGAATGTGATTATTAGAGTGCACTGAGTCTTTCAGCATTCGAATTGCCAAAAGATTATTTCCCCCTTTAAGGATGATTAACTGCAACACAGAACTCAATTTCCAGACATGGTCTCCTTGATAGAGAAGCTAAATTAGACATACAGGTATT
Organism: Actenoides hombroni; assembly: GCA_024336885.1. Lineage (NCBI taxonomy): Eukaryota > Metazoa > Chordata > Aves > Coraciiformes > Alcedinidae > Actenoides > Actenoides hombroni. The sequence continues at coordinate 1,791,335 of WUAM01000344.1, forward strand.
TATTCTGGAAAAAAAATATACCACCCTGACTTACAATTTCTGACAACATTCTGTTACTACTCAAAAAGAAAAAGTTACGATGTATTCATAAGTGAAAAATGTGAATGTAAAGAGGAGTTAGTCACTAACGATTCATGCATCAGAATGTCCATCTTTTAGGCATCCCTGTCCTCAGGATAAATTTGGTGGGTTACAGGAAACTATTTCAAAAGTTAGAGTCACAAACTACCAACGAAACCGCATACATTTAAGTAGTTAAGGAAAAGAGATAGGTTAAATTCCTGCTGATGCGCATATGTAGATGTGGTACCATTTTGTCAGGGCTCAGTATCTTGGCCATCAGCTAAAATCTGCACACTGGGCATTACTACCCATAAATCTCCTAAGAATGTTACTTCTGTTTTCTTAAGCACATCTAATGTGGAACTCATCACAAAAACAATTTAACCTGGCCACATTAACTGATGAGGTGTCAGAATGATGCCTGCCTCTTAAAGGCTGGCTGATAGTGTCAATGCCTACTTATAACACAGGAGACAGTGTTTAAACTTCACAGCTAAATGCAGCTCAAACCCAAATCCTACCTCTAAGGGGTTGTCCCCAGTGAGCATACAGCGAGTGAACAGAGGACAGCAGCACCAACTACCCTTTCTTCTCTGCAGAGGGAAATCTAGGGTTCCAAGGAGTAGAAAGAAAACAAAAGGCAGCAGGATTTCTCTGTACGACCACAATGGCACAAAGAGAAATTAGTTGGATACTTGTCTTTGGATTAGGCTTTCAAATTTAATATCCGTTGTATAAAATCAAGAAAGAAAAGTGAAGATAGAAATGCTCACTGAATTAGACACTATGAGCAATACATTTTTGGATCACATCCAAAATCTATTTAAACCACAAAAGCACTTATTTGTAACTCTCTCTGAAACTCTCATTTGGCTTGTCTTATTAAGGCCTAGGTTAGTAAAACCTATTTTGTATGCAGTTGAAGTGTCTAGATGAAAGGCTAGAATGTCCTTTCAAGGGAACTACTTAGCTTAATAAATTCTTTCTCAGGTAAACTCATCAGTGGCAATTTTTCTGATTTAGCCATGAAGTTCTGTAACACTTAAAATTGAATGAAATGGAGGTGTTTAATGTCATATCAGTCTAGGAGCATAAATCTAGTATTACTAGATAAAAACAACTGATTATGAGTATCATTTTCTTTTCTTTGACTCCTCTTGGACACAATATTAAACACGGTAGTTTGAATTTGTTGAAATTCTTACATTGTGCTTTGAGACTACTCAGTACCATAAAAGAGTCAAAATATGGAAATAAATTGGAGCAAAGATTTATTAAGGTTCTACCAACAGCCCGAGGTGCTTCAAATACCTCTGCTACTCTTCCTGTCTAATCTGCTAGGACAAAAAGGTCGTTTTAAGGATAGGCATTACTGAAGACATTTCTGTGTAAATGAGCTAAACCACAACTTAAACTCTACCTAAAAACTGCAGAGAGGCAGTGGATGACAGATTGTAGCTGTGTCAGTATCAGCAGAACTGATGTTCCTGGAGCCATGGACACATCCTATATTAGCTACAGTCTCATCTTTACAAGGTGTAACTTAGGTCTACAGGAATGCCTCCTGCGGCACTGAGATGGGCCCTGCAGTTATAGTATGACACTAATGACAGTTCAAGGTCCTCAATGCAGATCTGTAGTGGGATTTTGGATATCCATTACATCTGCATAATACAGCACAAAAGCTATGGGAAACCATGTTCTTCTGGAAAGACAACTAAAGACCAAGGCTGGTCTTTAGAGCCTCTAAATGAAGACATGATCCCTATGTTGAAGCAATTAAGTCAACCCACTGTGTAGCAACCCTATTTTTAACCTTATCAAATGCTAAGATAAAACAAGCTAGATACTTTGCCCCATACCTGCTATTGGAAGTTGTTTCATAATTTCACACTTCTGCTTGTAAGCAGCCTACAGATTTCGAGTTTGAAATCCTGACATCTTTAATGCATTCTAGTGTTTACTTCCAAAGGTATTGATAGAATGTGATTATATATCAGAATTAATTCTGCGTGCCTAAAAGCTAAAACTGATTTGGTCTTCTATCACAGAAGACTCTCTCTTTCACTGCTTTTCCTGTAAAACTTTTTCTGTGGATTCATTTTATTTGGTCATGTGTGATCAAGACCTTATATAGTATTTCACATTATGTTTCATCACTGCCTTGTGTAATGGCAAAAGTATTTCTTTTGCAGTATCGAAATACATCTCATGATAGGTGGTAGCATGAAAATTATCTTTTTCATGCTGATGTTAGCTGTTCATAGTTACCATATTTAATGCATGTAAGTATTGTCCTCCATTTTTAACTGGTGAAGCTTGTCTCCCTTCCATCATACATTTTTATGTTTGCAATAGACTATGCTGCTGAAGATCCTAACAATTACAGCATAGTCTAACTGGAAAGCAAGAGGGTAAGAAATTGAAGCCTACAATCTTAAACAGATGGTCTGGAGAGGGAAAGAAACAAAAGGGACTTTCTCTGTCTGCAGCATAGGTTAAAATTTACCAGAAAACTATTAATCAAAATTTTAGAGCATGTGAGCAAGTTAGCAGCCACTTGTATGAGTTATAGCCATGTTAGCAAAGTAGCAACTCCAGAATTTATCACGTTTGCTTCCTCTCATTAAATCAAATATTCGTTTACATGACTGGAAATCTTTTGATTGCATTAACTCTGGTCACTAAATCCTGATTTTTCAAGCATATTGCACTCCCATAGGACTTGCTGTCTTTCCTCTACCTTACTTCTTAATAGCAATTCCACTTACTTTCTTTGAAAAAGTGATAAGATCTGAATCCCAAGGGACCTGAAAAGTGCTTAATGTGGCATAAAAGGTCATTTCAATATAAATTGAAGGTATTAAACTCTTTTTAGGGTCTAAGAGTTTCAGAAGTTCCCAGGTCATCTCTCCAAGTGCTTAAAGCCCAAGACTGGGATTGGGTTTTTGGAAGAACACAAAACAGTAGTTCAGCGAGAACAAATAAGGAATGACATGTTTGAAAACCTGCCCTTCTGTATTTATTTTCCCAGAACAACGTTTGCAGCACAAGCCCCTTTTCTCATTTGTGATCCTACCATGACCCTATCTTGTGGAACTGATCAGTTAGCCTACTAAATTGTTTTACCTTCTTCAGAAAACATGTGAAACATATCAAAGGATAGAATTGTAGGATTACTTATTGATTAATAAAATGTATGCTTTATATTAAAGAGTTAAAATCAAGGATATGATGCGAGTATGTAGTTAAGATAGTAGTTCTAAACACAATGCAGAAAATTAGTTGTGTAATGATGGAGATGTACTCACTGACTTTTTGTAGGAAATGTAAAACATGAAGAAAAAAATGTGCACATTTTAACTTTTCTTGTATTTCATATATTTATCTATGTAGTTCTAATCTTAGTTTCTGCTACAGCTGATTTTTCTGTACGGCTGAGCAGATATATACTGTAGAATTAAAAAAAAATTCATCTTCAGTTTATTTCCTATGTTAGATTTATTTCTAAGCTGCGATCATAAAAGCACTCTATGTTCTAGGCTTTACCTTTTCTGTAAGTGATTACGTAATTTTACTTACAGCTAATCATTAATAATGCACAAAACTGGTTCAGATCCTTTGCATCATGCACAGAACAATGCTTGTGCTGAAGACATGAAAAACTGTCATCGTAGTGTGCTTCAGCAGTACTGCAATTTAATATGGAGTCCCATAGATCAAAACCATTTGTCTGTAGCAGAGTTCAGCATATTGAAATGATAGGACACTTCTCAGTTCTGTTCATTATGGAATGCACTAGATTGTGCATTTCTCATCCCCAGCAAAATTGTGTGGAGTATAAGGGACATGCTCAGGCCCGCTGGGGATTCGTAATGGTTTCGCTCTCTAACCTCACACACCTAAGTCACATACAGCATCCTACTGTGAAAATGATCATTTTCCCCAACTAAACCCAGTTTTTAATCAAAACCAAATTTTTTCCAGCCACATAAATAGAAGAACACAATTTGAAAACCCTGTCCTAGAAGCAAAAAGGAAGCTACAGCAGCATAACATGCCCAACGCAGAACTTGGAACAAAGCCTATGCAGGCCCAAGGTTTCCGAGGTACAGTACCGTATCAGCTGTCTTAGTTAAGATTAAAGATCCTGCTCTCCTGTTTATGTGACCATGATTTTGCAACAGTCTGATTAAAAGAGTAGTGTTGCTAATTACCACAAAGTTGTCACCAATCTCCTAGCATTTTAGTCCCCTAAATGTCTGAGCTCCCAGAGTTACAGGACTCATGAGTCACCTAAAATACTCTAACCTTCAGAAGTGCAGAGAAAGGACAGAAGAGTTGACCCTAGTGTCTGCTCAAGGCTAAGAAACAGGAAGCACAATAAGAACCCCAAAGTCATTTTCTAAATAAAATCATAAATTCTATTCTTAGGAATGTACGACTCTCTCTTGTGCACCCGAGGTTGGCAACACTGAAATAATTAATTGTACTTTCTCTAAATTACCGTTAATTGATGCTTGGTATGTTCCTAGATAATCTAGCAAGCATCAATTAAGTTAAAAGCCTCAAGCACTGTGTTATAGGAGTTTACAAGAATACAGCCTCTCGGTAACGTAAAAATTAATGTGCTTAAAATGAGCTGTACAAGCAGCAAACAGTATTGGTAGAGATGAATAAATTTTAACATAAAGATTACAGCCAGAGAATGAGGCTTGTTCTCCTTTGTAACAGTAGAAAGCTCCTCATCAACCTTACCTAGACCCAAATTCGCCCACCTACGCCCCGCTCCCAAGAGGTCCCGCAGCGTGAATGACCTGTCCCAGTGCCGGTGCGACCCCGCTGGGACGCGCAGGCTGCACGGTATGTCCCTGGCTGCCAGCCATCTGAGCCCCGTAAAGCAAGAGCAGTTGGAGTCACAACCTTTGCACCTTCCTTCCACCCTTCCTCACCAAGCGCAGCATGGGAGAGAGGCACAGGGAGCACCCACCACCCACACCGCACACCGAGGCACGCGGAGAGGGGACACGGAGGTTGCACAGCAGTTATGTGTGTCACTTGTTGGATGCTAAAAGCCCCATGTGTTTGGAGAGAAAAGCTCACCTAATATTTAACATTGCTTGTTAACAAATGGAGTATGATATGCAGTGGGTATTTTCCTTATTGCGGTTGGGAGGGAAATTATAGAGAATATTTTACTTTGTAGACAAAGCTGAATTTATGTGTTAGGAAAGAGGTTTTTAAATTACTTCACAGATCATTTTTATTGTTGTAATTATTTTAGCTGCACAATATCCACTTCAAAATGTATTCCTAATATGAAAGAGTATTTATAACTCCCCATTTATGGCTGATCTGCCACAGATAAGATATACATTTTAAGCTTTGTATTAATACAAGAACTCACAAATATTTTTCCCTGGAATGCCTGCACTCTTTATTTCCTTGGTTTTAACACACTGTCACCTGCTGTCAGCCAATATTGTTATCTGCTGTCCCTGCTGTGTTGTGACTAGATCAGAAGTTTTGTCTTTCTTGTTTGTGTTGACTGATGTAGAAAAACCACTCTTCACCCGTGATGCATCACAGCTGAAGGGGACTTTCCTCAGCACAACTCTTAAGAAAAGCAACATGGGTTTTGGATTTACCATCATTGGTGGGGATGAGCCAGATGAGTTTCTCCAGGTGAAGAGTGTAATTCCTGATGGGCCTGCAGCACAAGATGGGAAAATGGAAACAGGTAATTAAGATGCTTCCTCTATTCTTTTGTATGAAAAGTAGAATGAGGCATAGATTTCTGAATCTCACTCTCCATGAATGCATACATTTTTTTGTATGACTTTGTGTTAATGTGTAAAACAGCTGCTCTGTAAGAAAAGATAAGCTTCTCAGATAAAACTTTAATTTAATTTTTCTTTCTAATAATGCCAAGTAGCTTGTTTTTCCTATTTCACAATATTTTAGGAGATAAACTCCACATTCTCTTAGATAAAAATGGGACATGATGTTCTTTGGTTTATCGATTGTTTACTCAAGGGGAGTCTGAGCATAGAAAGAAAAAGAGACAGGCAGAGAGAGCACAGACTACTAAGTGCAAATTTATTTCTTCAGAGAGGATGGTTTTGCAAAATAATCAAAGTCAAGTCTGACTCAACATTGTTCTCATTAGAAACATCAAAACAAGAGTTTTCAGTGTGGCATATGGAAACGTAGGCTTCTGTGGCCTATTAATAAGCAATCTGTGAAAACTAACTAAATAAAAGAAACTTCTGAAGAGATTTAAAGTTGCTCTTAAAATCTGGACCATCACTGGAAATATTTTCATGTCCGCAGTTTGCTAAATATTGCAAACCACTATCTTAAGGGTTTGCAGGGTTGCATCAGGTCTATGTATGGATGGAACGTTTTTGGAGGAAGATGAACTCAATTTCCAAGCTATTCTCCTGTATGAGAAGACAGAGAAAAATAGAATCATTTCAGTTGGCAGAGACCTCCAGTCACTAACCTCCTGCTCAAGGCAGGACTAATTTTGTGGTTGGATCAGGTTGCTCAGGGCTTCATCCCTGTGTCTTTAGAAAATTTTAAAGGCAGAGATCCCACAGCCTCTGTGGGCACCTGTCCAAGTACTTATCCACTCTGGTGGTGAAGATTGTTGTTCTTTAGATCCAGTTGGCATGTCCACTGGTGCAACTGGTTATCAATGATTGTAGTCTTGTGTTTGTGCCGCCCTGTCACAGTGTTCTGTCTCTCCCCAGCAGCCTTTGTTCCTCAGATAATAGGCTGCACATTGCTACTGGTATACATGCATACTTTTTCCTTCCGTTTCTCACTGAGACTTTATAGAAGAAATTCTAGTTTGGGATTTATGTTGTCTTCTGCATAAAACAAAGTTCATGGTGGCCAGAGTCACTGTGAAAGTTAAAGAGAACTTCCTAGCCTGTGACAGATCACTGTGGATGAACCACACCAGCAGAGTAGGATCCTTTTAATGTGTTACAGCACAGGAGGCAGAGACATAAACACACACAGGCACAAATAACGTGAGTGGAATAGTCCCAGGTGGTTCTTCTGGAAATCTCCTTTCACCCTTCTTTTATGATCTGAATTACCATTTGTTGGAATAAATCACCCTGAACTCTAGTTTATTCTGTAGGACTCCAGCACTTTGCAAGTAGGAAGTGTGAAGGTTATGAAAAGCATTATTTAAAACAAAAAACCCCACAGTTTTCCTCAAGTCTTATATTACCGTTGGCATGATGGTTTTAATGCTAAATAAATGAAGAGATAATTTATATAAAGAAATACAATGTAAGAAAAAAGTAGAAGATAGATTGTTAGGATTGGTTTTACAAAAAAAATTAGTCTACTTTCTTGTTGCCATTTTAACTTAATGCAATTTGGTTCCCAAACATAAAATTGAATGAACCGTTTAAGTGATCAAAGGATACCACAGACTTCCTGAAGTTCAGACGCTTTTAGTAACATGAAGTTCATTTTTCCTAATATTTTCATATTACTTAATACACTGCATGAGAGATTTTCCTTGTTTGTCATGGTTTAGTATTCTCAGATGCAGCACTCAATATAGTTACTTGCTAATCCATCTGAAGTGTGGGCTGGTTATTGGTGAACTTGTTCATATGGAGTTCTTTTTCTGGAAAAGAGGGTATCCTTGCAACCTAGATTTTCATATTTAAATTGAATATGGATTTCATAATACTATTGATGGTGATTATTGTAGTAATGGATTGTGATGAGTATATATAGGAAAAATGTGCTTTAAAATGTGTAGAAATAACAGTGATTTTTTTGTCTGAGCAATTAGTTCAACTATATTAAGAATACAAGACAGAAACGTACTTTGAAATATATAAACACCTTATAATTATGTGAGCCTCATATGTACGAAATTATATCTCAGAATAAATTCTGTCCTCCAATGTCTTCATTTTTGAAAAGAGTGACAGGGTTCTGATGTAAGGTAATTGGAGAATCTCAGGCTAAAGATCGTGGTGTCTAACATGGTTTCTATGAATATTTGAAGTGATTTCTAAAAATGATAATATAAACTGAAGAAAAGATATTCATTTAAGCACTGTTCAACAAAGTGCTTGTATTTCCTGATATCCATTCCTTTTCACACTTTCTGAAGTGGGATTTCTCTCTATATTCAGCCATTTTAGAATTTAATCGACTGGAGATATGAAAGCCTCCTAGGTTCCATCAACAGCATTTTGTTCACGAAGCTGTTAAAATTTTATGTTTTAAAACTATTTGAAATTCTATGTACCTTTTATTTGTTAGGTAGACATTATTGGATGACAGAGCTTTTGAAATTGATTTTATTTATTCTTTTGACACAAACTGTGTGTTGTGCAATTTACATGCACTCCAGCTATCATCACAGTCATAGCAGGTTTTGATAAAAGATCAAAACATCATATTGTGGAGTAAGGCATCACAGTAGAAAGCTTGAGGACAATGACATTATGATCTGTGGAGCAACCTGGGTATAGGGAATAACCGCAGATGCTGGTGCTTCCAGCTGTAATACAAGTCTGGAGCCTTTCCTTTGCAAGATGGATGCATTTTTTTTGGCCAAGTGGTTAACAAAATCCTAGTGTTTCAGGCCTACAACAGATATGAGGAAAAAAAAGAAGAAAAGACACCATCTCCTTCGTATTACCTGATCTTGGCCATAGGCTGAAGACACCAATGCTGTAATTTATCCTAGCTGTTAAAGAAACAAGCTCATAGAAAACGGATTTTTTTAACTTTGGTTTACTTCTCCACCTAAAATCTAATTTAGGAGTCTGATAAAAATGCTGTTCAAAGAGAAGGGTGAATCAATGTAAGATGTTACTGTGACCCTTTAACATGATGACAATACTGTGAATTCACCTGCAGGTTTCAAAATGAAACAATTTTGGATTTCATCCCTTTGAAATGGAAGAAGCTGCCTGAAAGTGATTTGGCATTGCTGTGATGCTATGAAACAATTAAAGCAGTGAGACAAACTAGGTGCACTGAGATACAACAAGAGATATCTGAGGTCCTGGTGATCTGTCACCACTCAGTGCCCAGTATGGGCACTAAGAGGTAGCTGTAATTGTCCCAGACCCGCATCAAACCTCAGAAACAGAGTCAAGAGTAGAAGGAGTGACCCATGGGCTTGCTGCTATCCGTGGGCCTAACAGCTCTTATATATTTTGGCTGGTTTTGACTCATCGACTAAGATGCAACACATGAGTCAAAACCAGCCAAAATTACATTCCTCATCCCATTTGCCAGATGTTTCAGAATTCCTAAGGGTTATTATGCCCTTGTGTAAATCTAGCATCTGTGAACTAATGGCTGTTAATAATACTGCAAGTGCCTTTCTAGGACATGTTTTAGTATTTGGAGCTCAATCAAGCTGCTGGATATGAGCATTACACTCCACAGCATCGCTGTCTACCTCGGGACAGCCTAGGAGCTGATACCATGGTCTTTCCTGAGAGGTTACATTTCTTTGTTTTGTCTGAAGCCTCATGCTGCTGATAGAAAACTGTCTGCATTTAAGAGGCCCTTGTATCCCATTAAAATGCTGGGTGAACGTCACTAGTAAAGACTGCATCTACATGAAAAGATTTTTATACAGTGAGTGATTTTGAATGACTGCTGTTCTAAGGCAAACAAAGATTTAGGCCTGCGGCTGAGTCAGATAAAAGCTCAAGCTGCAAAGAAAGAACTTTCCTACAATTCCCAAGGTTATTCAGTGGACTAGATAAACTGAAACACTCCCACACAGCCAAGTTCGGGAAAGATTCTCACTCTGCGCATTCCAGTTCCTTTGGTGAAAGCTTCCAGCAAACAGCTCAAAGAGAGGGTGCACAAGTGGTTAATTGAGTCTTTTGATGACCCTTCTGATGAATTGCTGTGGTCATTTCAGGTTGAACTTTCCAGAAACATATGCACATCTGTGGTGAATTGTCATAGCTCAACAGTGTGAATCTAGAAATGTGAAGCATGGTATTTCATTTCATTTCATTTCATTTCATTTCATTTCATTTCATTTCATTTCATTTCATTTCATTTCATTTCATCATCCAAGCATACACTTGGCCAGCTCCAAGATGCTAAATCATCTGTAAACAATGCAGCATTGGGCTGGCTTAGATGCTATTCTCTCAGGAATGGTAGCTTCACTATATAAGTGAATCTATTCTAGAGATAAAAAATCACAAATGTAAGATAAGATTTAGCTAACAGCTATAGATGGCTACAAGACAGATGTCTTCACCTACCATATGAGTTGACATCTACCACTTCTAGATAACTGTATTAGGATGAAGCCTAGAGATGAGGCATCTAGAGTCTGGAGATCAGTCCCACATCTACTATTCAGAATTTATACTGAAATTTCACCTGAGAGATCTCCAAAAGGAAAGAGCAAGGTGTTAGAAATAGTGGAAGGAATGACCTGTGTGCTTGCTGCTACTCATGGGCGTAACATCAAGATCTGTAACAATCTTACATAGGTGATGAATTTTTCAAGAAGCTGAGGTTTCTCTAAACTTAAGCAAATCGGAGAGACTGCACACTTGTTGTTCTAAATGTCATTATTTGCTTGAATAAGAGCAAAACTAAAACCATTATCAGGTGATTGACCCTGCAAAGACACTAAGCTTAGGGAATAATTACCTAGTTATTGTTCATGTGTACTTTTGCACACTAAGGCTAATATCTCATAACCTCTGCAAAAAGTAAAGTACTAAAGAGAGAAGGAATTAGGAACATCTGCAAAAGGATGCATTTTTACAAGTTCAAACGTATCCTTAGTTCTGTTTAATGTTAGTCCATTGTCAGTTCAGATGAACAAACTATTATGTTACCCAATGTCAGATCAGATGAGATGCAAGCTGTTCAGTTTCAGCAGCACCAGAAAAGGTGAACTATATATGCACAAGGAATCCCTTAAATCCAAAGAAGCAAATATTTTACAATTAAAAAAGATACATGTTTTGGCAGCCATCTGGGAATGTGAATACTGTTATAATATCACTAAAGGACTCATTGTATCATGACCAGACACCACTGTACCTATGTTCTTTTTCAAACAGTTCAAGTCTCTCTCACATGCTATCAGTCAAGATCCATGTGACAGTATTCTCTTTCACAATATTCCCTCCCCTTGGTAGCCAACTGTTTACCACAGTTGTTATCTCAAGAGGTTCACTGACAAGGAGCTTAGTGAAGAACTGGTCACACACATCTGTGGGACTTCATTTCTAGGCCAACAATGTGCACTCACAGCCCAGAAAGCCAGGGGTGTCCTGGACTGTGGCAAAAGTGTGGCCAGCAAGTCAAGGTGATTCTCCCCCTCTACTCTGCTCTTTTGAGACCCCACCTGCAGTACTGCATCCAGCCCTGGAGCCCCCAACAGAAGAAGGACATGGACTGCTGGAGCAGGTTCAGAGGAGGGCCACAAAGATGATCAGAGGGCTGGAACATCTCTGGAGAAGAGAAGGCTCCAGGGAAACCTAATTGTGGCCTTCCAGTATCTGAAGAGGGCCTACAAGAAAGTTGGGGAGGGACTTTTTACAAAGGCTTGTAGTGATAGGACAAGGGGTAATGGCTTCAAGCTGGAAGATTAGAAATTAGGAAGAGATTTTCACATTGAGCGTGGTGAGACACTGGAACAGGTTGCCCAGGGAAGTTGTGGATGCTCCATCACTGGATGTGTTCAAGACCAGGTTGAATGGGCCTTTGAGCAACCTGGTCTAGTGGGAGGTGTCTCTGCCCATAGCAGGGGGGTTGGAACTAGACAATTTTTAAGGTTCCTTCCAGCCCAAACCATTCTATGAATCTATTATTTCCACCTTATTCTATGACACTACCTCATCCAGTGGCACCAGGAAGATGGGCTTCCAAAATTAAGGCATGGCATTGGGAACATGAGAGATTATGCTACTTGTTGGACTGCTGAGGAAGGAGTATCTTTTCATTATCTTTATTCATCTCCAGGCTAAACCACTCTTTTTATATATAGCAAGGCCTCATCAAGTGTCTTGCAGCTGCAAGTTTATGCCATTTGGCAGGTCTGTGGGAGTGGAGCATCCATAAACCAGCTTGTGTTATCGGCCTCCCTTAACACCATTGCTTTGTTTGGAAGCCAGGATGTTTCAGCTGAACCAGCAGTGGTCTTTTGACTCCCCATTTCAGTCTAACTAGGATTGAAGATAACTCTCTCTCTTCTGATGTTGCTATTAATCCCATGAATTTACGAGATGGAAAATTAACTGTATGGAAAGGAACTAACAGCAATAACAAAAAATATTTCATTCATCATGGACGGTGATAATTCCTCCCACCCGTGTTAGGACAGTTGGTGTGGATTTGTGTTACATTTACTGCTTGTGTTCCTACTCCCTCCAGCACGGGCAGCTGAGGAAACAGTGCAAAACACAGCAGAAACAGTGTATTTGCATCCTGTACAACCAAAATCATTGCATCTTCTGTTCACCCACGACACCTACAGTTCCTTTCACCAGTGATACTGGTTACATTTTCTTTTTTGTGAGCAAAACCAGGAGTAACTCTTTGGTAGGAACCTCAGCCTGGTTTACTAAAACCAGTCTTCTTTCATTTCATACTTTAATTGGCACAGGAGAGGAGAGGAGCTTGAGAGGGCATTGCAACTGGAACAGTGATGTGAACACTATGGTCTTTACACCTCTCATGATGGACCTTATAGTTGCCCTTCTAGTTCATAGCTGAAACAAATGGGAATCTAGGGGCTACACATCACTTTTTTTTCCTTTGTGCAGAACACAGCATCCCACTTCATTCAATCCGCTTTCTATTTCTCACCATAAAAGTGGGAATATTTCATAAAACAAATGCCAAAACCATTCAAGAGGTGTATAGATAAAATTAACCCTGACTCTTGAGAATCCTCCTCAAGCAGACAGACTGCTGCAGTGTTGCTAATCCTCATAATTGTATCCTGAATCTCTATATAACCAGAATTCTTTAAAGAGCAACTTTTAATTGCTGTTTTTTAAAAGGTGTCTAAAAGTAAATCTTAGCTTAAATTTTACAAGATAGAAATTTCTATTTCCCTACTTGCAGAGGAAAGCTCTGAAGTATGACTGCATTATATTTGAGAGGTTTCAAACAGAAAGCAAACAGTGCCAATTCTCCTATTTGATATCATGCATTGAAACTGTCACTTTCTCTGAGAGAAGAGATATGACTTATGGTTTTGAGTGCTTGATGGTGAGAGTAAAATAATACTTGTGTTTTAGTAATATTAATAGCAATAAAGAACTTGGTTGGAGAAAGATATTATTTTTCAATCCCCCTTTCTTTCATATTTTAAAGTAGGCATTGAACTCATTCATTGAACTCTTCATGTAAATGGATAGACCAGAACATAGCACTTTGCTGGAGCTTTCTAGTATTTGCACTATTTTTTCTAACATTAATCTTCCAGTATATTTTTTTGTGCTTCTATCGCTTTCATATAAAATGACCTTGCTACAGTGGTCACAGTAATATCCATAAATTTCTTCTTACATTAACCAAAGACTTGGGAAAATCATCCAGTTTTGGAATAAAGTTACGGAATTCTAATCTCCATGAGGGTCCTATTTTAGTGTTGTCTTCATAGTTTTATTCTTTTGGTACTCACTAGGTTGTTAGGTACTCATTGAAAGTTAACCAGGACAGATATGAACGTAGACTTAAAAAAAAGTATATTTTGTATACCACATGCACTGTCTACGTCTGAGGTCTTTGTATGCATCTTGTCAGATTTCTTTGGTTGACTGGTGTGATATTCAACAGCCTTGTGTTCTCCTCGAGGTGCAGAAACTCCGTATGTCTCTATCTATTCTGCCTGATAGGGAGTTAGAGCTTGAGTCCATGTTGCCTATCCATCAAGCTACTGAGTATTCATTAAGCACTGAGCACAAATCTTTCCTATTAAAGCCATTCCACTTTGCATAAATTTTCCTCGAGGTACAAAGAGAGCTATTGATTCTTTTTAGCCTTGTCATTTGGCTATTCCCTTGAAGTCTTCAATTAAAATTATTTATACTAACTGGAAGAGCAATTACAGCAGAGCATCTAACTTGGAATTCAAAATACTTCTGAAAATGTTCTTTAAGTCACAGTAATAATTTGAAAAAAATTCTCAGGAAGTTCTTGTCTTCACCTCACATGCTGTCTCACTTCATGAAAAAATTCTGGTTTTCCATTACTAGTACAAATGGGACTCAGTGGTGTGTGACTCCGTTTCTTGATTTTTAGCCCTAAAGTTTGCCATAATTTAGAAATGTGGGGAATCTTCTACCTCAGGCTTTAGGCTTAGTACCTGAATTTGAGGTGGCTTGAAGCATCACACTGAGGAACATAGATCCCCAAGAACGGTGTCAATATGGAGGTAAAGGTTGCCTCCAGCAGACAACTGAAACTACCAACATTTGGGATGCGATTCAGTTGCATAAACATAGGTGTCCAGGGCCATTAAAAGTGCCAAAGATCCCACCTAGCCTTCTTCCCTTCCAAGCAGCAGTCTTTTGTAAGTCCTATGTTGTACCTGCAAGTCCCATATGAGCATCTTAAATACCCCAGGCTGTTGTAAATTACATTAGACATCTACTTAAATAACCACATTCCTCCTTCAGTGCCTTAAGAGGAGCCTGTTAATAGACTCCTTTGTTTTTCCTTATCATCTCTTACAGCAAGCAGTGATTCATTCATTACTGTAATAATAACCTTTTTGTGACAATATTAAGAGTATTTGTTGCCCCTAGCCTAATACGAAGCTCACACCTGTGTTTTTATGAGGGCTTAAAAGAAACAGCAAAAGCCCTTTCAGACTTAATAGGATTAATTTTCTTTCATTTAACCATTCAAACAACAACATTATAAGAAGTCTGATGGTCAAGTTCAGCCATATACTGATGTTTATAAATTAATTTTCTTCTCCAACACTTTTATTTTTGTTCAGATATTATTGGTGCCCTTAAAGTATATATCAATATTACGATTGAATTAAATATGTTCTTTTCCCTATAGTGACTCTTCTTCAAGACTCATTATTTTTCTAGTCCAGATAATACACAGAAATGCAGGAGGAATCTGAAAACAACAGCAGTCTTTCATTTTGCTTTGATAAAATCCATATTTATACACAGGAGACAACTCATAGTATGCATGGTTTGTGGCACTTACTTGATTTTGAAAGAAATTCACATCTGTTGACGCTATATTTTGATCTACCTGTATCAGTCCTAAGAATGATAATATGTACTTGCAGCTTGAAGCAGTAAAATGTTGGACATGAAGATAGATGTAGTTCTGGGTTATGTAAGTGTGCTGCATAGTCTTCTGCAAGAAAGAGTATATAAGCAGATCTGCTTGTATGTTCATTCTAATGGCTAAGCCATCAGAGCAGCTCTTCCAGGACCGACTATAGAAAGCTGCACATTTGATGGCTGAGGTCTGAATGTGTCCAGCCATGCCAGATTCCACATGCACAGCACTTACTATCTTTTTATCCAACTGTTTCACCTTTGACCAGGTTTTTACTGCAGTTACGCTGTTATTTAACCCAGAAACCAAAGGTGAAGCAACCTGGTGGGAAGAGAGGGCATAATACAGATACAATCTATGATAATATAAACAATCCTGTCTCTTATGGACAAATCAGCACAAATCATATACACAAGACACACACAATCTGTTTAACCTAAGCTACCAGTCCAGGTCTCTCTAATAAGAGTAAATGGCGATCTGGTGCTCAAAGGTGCCATATCTTTAGCAAAGAATGAGATCATACAGAAATCAAGAAACATGGTAAAGTAAAATATAAAAGAGTAAAGGTGAAAAAGCAGAGAGAGTATTTGAAACATGAATTATTCAAGTATATGCAGCCTCACTTTCCTATTAATCCAAGGTCTGACTTCATAGAAAAAGTGGCAAAAAGGCCAAAAGCATAGACAAGGATACTAAAACTATGTCATACATATTACAGTATGCAAAATACAAAGGCAAAAGAAATTTTAACTTTTTTTTTCTCTCTCTACTATAGTATGCATATACACTTTTATCCCATTTTCCTGTTCATATTGTCATACACAAAATAAGGGTGTATGACAAGTCTTGGAAGCCCATTAAGTCATTCTTCAATCTGAACTCCATCACACAAAATCTTAAGATTCTGCTGTTAATATTTTTAACATAGGTCAGGAGATGATAAATATATTATCATAATCCTCACATTTATTAGGCCAATTTTTGTAAGAATTGCAACTTGCTAGTTGAGTAAGCAGTCTACAATGAACTCAATGGCTGCCGAAAATGCTGCGCTTGCGTAAATAACTTTTCTCCTATCATATGTAATTAACATCTATCTCACATGATTTGGCTATTTATATGAACAGACAAAAATATAGATTGAAAATAATAGTCATCATCTTCTCATGTACTATTTCATTCAATAAATAATGACATCTTATTTCTTAGGAAGAAGAAAGATCTGGGAGGGGGAAAAGAGCTTCTTTCTATCTAAAGAGGTGACAGAGAAAGTGAGAACTGCATATTACAGAAATGAAATTAATAATCTAAAATTGTATTTTTCAATATAATCAGCCATGCAACCTTTGATTTTCTTTTGTTATTTTGGCATATAAAGCTTTAGTCTAAAGTTCAATTATCAAACCAAAAAGTAAACATTTAGCCTGGTTTCAGATTTTTTTTCTTTTTGTATTAAAAACAAAATAAAGAATGCATAATCACCTCTGCCTCCACATTTGTGCAAGCAATTACAATCTGTATCTATATTAAAATCTGAGAGTTCAGAAATTCAGCTCTTCAGTTGCCTTTAAGTATTCTTTGAGAACAAATTTTAAACCTGAAATTTAAAACAGATTTTAAACCCTTTGAAAATTTAACATACATTTTCTACTCTGTATTGTTAACAGTATAGTTAACATATGTATAGTTAACATCCCTATACCTGAATTTCTCCATCCAAAAGGAGAAACGGTCATTTTAGAACTTTGTAGTCCAATAGAAATCTGGGCTCAACTGCTGGTAGATCTACTTTTTGTCAATGCTCCGAGTTTCTCATTTGATGCATGGCATTAAGTAAAAATACCCAGAGTTGCATTAGAGATGAAGAAGCATTTCCAGGCACATAAATCATATTCCAGGAGCTTTGTGAACCTTTAACTAATGGGGTTACAGAGACATTTCATGCAATTTTGTTATGAGTTCACTTCTAAAGCATCTTTCACTGTCTATTGCTGGAACCAGGATATTAGCATGGATGCACCTCTCATCTGACCCTGTTTAGCTCTTCACATAGCCTTTCTGCGAAGAGCAAAGTTTATTCCAGCACTTATGCAACTGCCTCTTTGTAACTGATGATTCTGACATTTTGAAAAATGGCTTGTTTGTTTAAAAACCTGAAATGAAAATTTCTCAATAACATAAGGAGCACTTTTCAAAACAGTAGGCAGGCATGAAGTTAATCCTGATGAGGAGTGAGAAGCCCCTGGAAAATTTCATCCAGCCTTTCCTTTCTGCCTCACAGAAGTCTTCTTCCCTCCAGAAGTCACATAAGTGGGACATTCATTCTCAACTGGTGAATGGAGGTGGAGCTCGAGATGCAGTGCTGATACTGTATGCTCTGTACATGTATCAGCAGGGAGCTTCCCAGGCAACACTTGCTTCTGCTCATCTCCTCTTTCCATAGATACCACAGGGGAGTGGTGCCAGGGTCCCCTTAATGCTGATCCTCCATCATGCGCTGATAAGTGAGGACTGTGTACAGGAGCTAGACAAATTCTCAGTGACTGGAGCTCTCGGTGATTCATGAGTTTTACCAGGTCTCAAGCTATGAGTGTCAGGAGGTTACAGGGGGTGGGAAGAAGTGGGTACCATTTCCATAGTGTGGGTGCAGAACTGGGAGAAAACAGGCTGGACTTGAAGATGAGACAATTTGTTTTCCTTCTGCAGGGAGGCAGGGAAAAAGGCAGTAATCTTATGCTCAGCGATGGCTGGGGAGTGGGTGTTTATATGCATGTGTGTGCATGTAGAAAGAGGCAGGAGAAAGGAGGGCAAGGTACTAAAGAAAAGAAGAGAAGGAGCTCTGCAAGAAAGGTCTGAGAGCAGTGATGTGAGTATAGATATTTTAAACATTGGCACTTTCACTCCTTTTGATGTATTGCTTTCTTCTTCAGCTCCTAATGAAAGTAAATTGTTTGTATTCAGCTACTTTCTTCTGCATTAAAATCATCATCATCGTACACAGTATTTACCGAGACTTTCTTTGCCATACTAAGCATCACCTGTGGTACTGCTGAGAAAAAGTCAGATAATATGGGACAGTTCTTTTCTTGATAGGTCTGTTCCTGATTTATTCATAGGCTAATAGTGAGTCATGAAGCATGCTGAGTTATGCTGTTACTCTGTTACCCGTGATGTTTTCTATTCCACCTGTACGTACACAAAATAAAAAGTCTCAATAAGCAAAGGCTATCAGCAGTTGATGATTATTGGCCTGAAATCACACCTCCGAATCCTACCAACCCATCAGCTCTGCAGAAGCTGGCAGGGCTGAGCTGGGGGTGCCTGTAACGCAGTGAAGGGCTGAAAGAGCACAGGAAAAATTGGTGGTTTCTTGCTGGGTCTTGCTGGGAGAAAGCAGGCAGCAGAAAGAGGTGGTAAAACAGAAAAAGCAGAAATTGAGATAGTAATGGGAACCTGACAGTGCTTTCATGTTTTTTAAGTCACAGGTAGAGGTTATAGTTTAATATAAACATCATTGTGATTGTGTGGGAATGAGAAACATTCTAGATTTGCAGGGTGGCATTAACCCAGCTACAGTCACTAGCATGTTACTAGGATTATTCCTCTGCTATTGGCCAGAGCCTCAGCCAGGGCTGTGGTACCCATCTTGTTTAATGGAGTCTGGTTGACTTTCTTCTACTGAAACCTGTAGAAGTCCATGTACCACAACGCAGTGTGGTGGGCTCTGGCATGTGATCCTCAGGCAACTGGAGAGAAAGCCATCCAGCCACAGCACAGACACTGCCTCCTGTCAGACCTCATCACTGGCACCAGCAAACACCCATGTATTTAACTTTGTTTAATTAATAGGTGGGTTTAGGGGAGATTCCTCTGTAAAATTCCACATGAAATTCTTGCAGTGCTACAGTGCTACACATGGTATCAAAATATTCACCACATTTATGTGTTCACACTTTTTATATCATTTTAGAAGGTTGCTTTACTTTAGGGAGGTTTTGTTCTAACATAGACAGGAAAAGTTAAAAATACTATCGCTTCACCTCTGGTTGACAGGTTAGAATGGCAACATCATTATTCAGAGTTCAAAAAAGCTTTCTGGTTTTTTTTGGTAGATTGTTTTCAGCAATCTGTTTAGTCTGTCTTATTCCAATTATTTTCTGTATATCAGACAGAGTATATTTTTTAGGCCAAACTTGATTGCATCAAAAGGAAATGCAGTTGACTATTATATAAGAGATTCAAGTGTTTCTAGTGCATTTCCTACTTATTTAAAAAGTAGTTCTGAATTGTTTTGGGGAATAGGGGTAATAATAAGAATTGCACTTGAACAATTGTTCATGTCAGAAATGCTACTCCATCCAGGGTGCCAAGCAGATGGATTTTTATTTTTAAATGTACAGTGTTGTAAACACTATCTCCTGATAGTCTGTTCAGTTCTGAATGCGGGATTGTGATATTTTAAACATTTAATTTGCTACAAGAATAAAGAATTCTGCATTGCTAGAGCATACTGTATGTAATTTCAAGTCAACTGGAAGGAATATTTTTCAAAAAATGATGACAAATAAATTTTTGTTTTTAAAAGCTCAGTTTGAAAATACAAGCTTAAGAAAATTCAATGAAGAAACAAAACCATAATGTTTCTCATTTTTAGAGTTTTTTCAGTTTAACTATGTCAGCAAAATGGCCATAAACTGGCAATTTCTTCTAGCTCACCCCAACCTAGAAAAAATTTTCAGAAAACCCATTCTCTGTATAGCCTTTTTTTACCAGCTGTGTCTTTAACTTTCTATTTACCAAAGCTCCTGATGATGATAATTTTCTTAAAGTGTGGAAAGCAACATGCATGTTTCTAGTGTATGCATAAGCAGAGGAATAGTGTTGCAGCATTACTGGTGCTCCAGCAGTGACACTGGTAGCAGCGCTTCCCAAGGCCAGACAGCACCCAAGGTCTTTTTATAGCAATGTCCTATACAACCATTTTCAAAGGCCAGAGTTTCATCTGAGTCATCCCATTCTGTGTCACACTTCCAAACATAATACTTTTTCTAATCACAGTCTGTTAGAGATAATCCAATATAAAAATCATGGCATGCATATTGTAAGTACTGCAGGTGTCTGGATGTATATAAAAATGTTAAATAGATCATAATATAACATCAGTTATAATACTAATAGCAGATGCTGAGTGTGTATGATGAAGTGCTTTTGTGCTCTTCTATGTGTATGTCTGTAGGTAGATGTACTAAAGGTGTATCTCTGCGTAAAAATATGCATAGACATGTGTGAATATATATACATCTACATACAGAAAACATAACCATAAAATTTAGCCCATTTCAGAAAAAAATGCAGTTGTTTCTAGGAACAAGGGGAGGTAGAAGGACCATAATATTAATTCTTCATGTCAAACACTCTTACAGATATATCATTGAGGGGCTCCATGCCATGGAGCAGTCACTTCTACAGTCATCATCCCGGTCCCAGGGATAAGGATTTTCGCTCTCCCACAGAGAAATATATCCTTAAGTAGATGTTAGCCTCATTTTGCAGGTGTGTGTTACCATTAGAAGCTAATTTGCTTCCTCTATGAATTTGGTGTTGATCAAGCTGTATCTTGGGGTGACAGAGAGAGACAGGCTTTCCCTGATTTGGGTCTTCTACCAGTTAAGTACATGAGTTGCACTGGCCATAAAATGAACATCAGGATCTTCCTCTCTCTCTTCCTCTCTCTTTCTCTCACACACATAACTGGAATGCAGCTGAAGGGAAGACCTAGACCAAGTACAGGAAAGAGAAGGGACTAGAACAAAGAAGAAAATATAAACTGTAATTTTGGTAAAGACTGTGTCAAAATCTGTTTGCACAATGCGAACACATCAAATTCATGTAGATAACATTTAATCTATCATTTTCCAAATTTTAAAGTTTTCTTTTTTTGGTATATAGCATAAAAGAAACTTGAAGCAGTCCCTCTCTGAGTCGAGACTGGAAGGGGAAAGTCAATGTGTTTAGTCATTTCCTGACAGCCTTCCTGTGGCTATAAAAGCAGTACCAACTCTGTAGCTGACAAGCAGAGTAACGCATAATACCTTGTACAGTATAATTGCATCCACTTCAACTGACTTCAGCAAGATTTTTACTCTTTTTTGCAGTGGCAGCAAGTTCTTCTCCCAAATCTTAGAAATGACATGGACTACTATGACTTTTTTTGTGACCTCTGTGTGCATCTTGCAATAGTGGTTTTTAGGGACAGGCTATATAGAGAACCTGCTCCTTCAGAGTGATTTAAATTTCTCATGCACTTACTATTATATTGATATCAGTGATGGAATTAGATGTTCTTTTAAATCCTGATTTAGCTGAAAAAGAGAGAAATCACATTATGCTCATATAATTTTTATTCCTTTTTCTTTCACCTCTTTACATTTCAGTCAATTTGATGCAACAGTATTAATTTGCCATTAGATGAAGGCACATCTCATATTTTTGTGGCTGAGTTAGGCAGCTCATCTGTTTTTTAATTTGGGAGAGTGAGGGATTTGAGGAAATTGCAGAATGTTCACGTAACTAATTTATCTTTTAATAGCAACAGCTTTTAGTCACTTTCACATCTTGTTGGTATCTGAGCACATCTGGGTCTTACTTAGGTATTCAAAATCTTTGTTATGCCTCAAGAGAATCCTTCCCAAATGGATTCTATTTGTGAAAGTGAAAAAGAAGAATATATTGTCAGTCATCCTTAACAGTCTTGCTTTTGCACATTCCCTTTAACCACACAAAAATAACCATACGGGCAAGTACTTACTCTACTTCTTTTCATTATTGAGGGGAGGGGGAGAATCCTTCAGTAGAAGAAATGTAGAGAGTGGGTCAGAACCAAGTTGGGAAAATATTTAATTGCAATCCAAAGTAGAACCTGACTATACTCCAGTGGAAGAGAAGCATATTTGTTATGTGCAAACAGTTCTTTCCTGTGTGTGGAGAAGACTTGCGACTGGACCTAAACCTCGTCTTTGACATAACTCACTTTAATGATGGTATCATTTTTTGAATGCCAGGACGGAGTCATAAGTAGGTTTGGGGAACATGCTCTTTGTAAGATTACCTACTGACAGGCAAGGACTGTGCAAATACAGAAGTGCCTTTCAAGCTTCCTTGGCTAGCATGTGGGATAGTAGGCACTGATACCAGAGGGATTTATCCTCCGTTTTCTCCACAGCATAATGTTTCTCCCTTCATTGCTGCTAGTATTTGCTTTTTTCTCTATTTCCATGTCACTTAAATGACATTATCAGTTCCACTATTCCCAGCACTCTTGTGTTAGGCTGGCTTCGAGGGATCTCTGGTGCCATGGAGCACTTTATGATAGCAACAGCCTAAAGCTGGACCTAGAGGCAGATGTTGTCAGCTCTATCAGAGTAAAGGCTGTCCCATGCCTTCAAGCCCAAGTGAACACAGCTGGAAGGAAATGGTTGTCAACAACATTGCACCAGAAAAACATCTCTGCTTGCTGTTATAAAAATTCAGGAATCCAGAACAATCACTCCATTTTTTAGACTAGAGGAACCACTGATTCTCCTTCGAAGTCACTACTCTTTTGAAAGCTAGCTGAAGCTATATGAATACATGTGAAAATATGCATACCTCTGTTTTCTGAGTTCTGCTAGGAGTGCTTTACGGTATTCAGCATTTAATCTGCAGGTCATTACAATAAATCCTGGAGGACAGTGAAGTCTGACAAAGAAAATGGATATAGTCACTGCAAATATCAAAGTTAGCGTCCTTTCTTGTTATGGTCTTTATCATATAACAAATAAGCACACTGAGAAGCATTCACAGTAGTTCTCCCTAACATATCCCTCGCTCTCTACAGCTACCCGAAAGGTGGGTGTTGGTCTCTTGTCCCAGGTGACTAGTGATAGGACAAGAGGAAATGGACTTAAGTTGCATCAGGGGAGGTTTAGGGTGGATGTTAGGAAAACATTCTTTTACCGAGAGAGTGGTGAGGCATTGGAACAGGCTATCCAGGGAAGTGGTGGAATCACCATCCCTGGAGATGTTTAAAAAATGTCTAGATGTGGCACTTCAGGACATGGTTTAGTGTTCCTG
>WUAM01000344.1:1819058-1856741 GCA_024336885.1 Actenoides hombroni
ACCCACCTGGATGCTTTCCTGTGTGACCTGATCTAGGTGATCCTGCTCTGGCAGAGGGGTTGGACTAGATGATCTTTCAAGGTCCCTTTAACCCCTAACATTCTGTGATTCTGTGATTAACAGCAGCGTCTGGTGCAACACTAATTGTAAACATTTCTTATGGGAAGCACTTGGATATATATTATTATAATAGCTTGAACTTGCTAAATGATAGACCATAGAAACACCTTCAGATTTGGTGCCTGGAGTTTGGCTCCACATCCATAGTTTGGCTCTGAAATAAGCACACTGATTTTCAGAGGTGCTGATTGCTGGTAGCTCCCATTGAACTCAGTCAGCAGCACACGGACCTGAGCAACGAATACAGAAAATATCCACTAATCAAATATTTTTGTCATAGCTTTAAATTAAGTTAATGATCTGTCTGATAGCAAAATCAGATTTTCACTAGTCTCAGAGAGCCAGCTGCTGAAATTAGGCACCTGGGAGAGCACTCTGTGAGTGTAGCAAGGAAAACAGAGTATTGATTTTAAAATGTTGAAAATCATGGTCTTAGTATATAGCTAACAGAGTTATAAAACTGCCCCAGTTTTGGCAGTAATGTCCATTTCAGTTTTAGGGAATGTCATCAGAAACTGTAATAACTCTAAAATCAACCCAAACTTTCAAATTGTACCTCTATAGATTTAAAATGGGGAGTAATCCTACTCATCTATCTTTGCCCATGTTTTTTAAGTGTGCAACTAACTGCTGTTACTTTCACTAAGAATTTAGTACGTGATTAGTTATTGCTTGTCCTCATGATGCTAGCATTACTCAAAAGAAAAAAGCTCTACTAACCATTTCAGGTCACAAGTAAAACATGACTGCCTATTACTAATAATTCCCAGTTACATATATATTTCAACATATAAAGACATTTGTCTTTGTGCTGCAGCCTCTTTGTAAATGCTCCATCTACTTCCTCACCTCATTTGTCTCCCCCTTTCCTTCCCAGGAGTTGATGTCAGGAATTAGCAGTTGCAATGGTGTGTAGTCGACAATGCTGCTGAAAATGTCTTCCACCCTGGGGCAGGTGGCACATTGCCAGGATTCCCAGGCAGGGACAGGGGCTGCTTGGTATTTGCATCATGCTTTGCCATACCCTTATGCCTTTAGGCTACCAGGAGGCTGGCTGGGCTACTTTCCTCCTCCTGGGAGCCATTACCTAGATAAATGCGATGCTCTGCATACAGAAATGAAGACTTGTGCGTACAAAAGCAAAAGTGTTGTAAATTTTGACCTCCTTTTTCTAAAGAAAAAAAAAAAGGATTTTGCTTCTGTGTGAGCCTCTGACACCTTTCAAAGTGATCCCAAGTAGCTGTGCAAACATAGCATATATTTTTTATCTTGCTCTTCAGATCCACTGATGTTTTGTCATGCAGTTCATTCACACCAGGCATTTCAGGATGCATAAGTAGTTCCTGCAAGCAAACCTAGACAGAATAGGCTTACATAATTTGTAAATAAAAAGTTGCCTTGAAAATTTGACCTTTTTCTTTTTATGTGGTCTTGCCTCCAAATTACTTATTGTCTTTTATAATAATTTTTTTATTTTTTTTTAAAATGGCAGCTTTAACAAGTGAAAAACTGTCCAGCTAGGAAGAAAATTTTCCTGCTCTTTAGCACTTTATGAGCAGCATTAATTTAAGTATTCTTTTGCTATAGCTTTACTTACATTTTTAATCTGCAGTATTTCATGTTTACTGGATCAGCAAATAATCAAGGTCTTTAGATTTTTTTGGAATGTATTTTATTCCCCTCCCTAAAAAAGTTAAATGCTTCTATTTAAACAGCTTTTACCAGTATATGCAAAATACAAATAAAATGTAAATAGTTTCTTCTACTAATCCACATCTGCCTGTGTGTAATTACATGATACTTGCTGGTTAAGCACAAAAATTTTGAATAGACAGCTTTTTAATTAGACATGTGCATCGGGTCACAGTAGAATTAAAGTGGGTTCTAAAATTGTATAAAAATGGCACCTGCTTACTCAACAGATCTGATTCTTGGGTAAAGTTGCAAACACATGTCTGTTACACAGTTATGTTGGCTGTTGTGGAGGAAGCCAAGTTCAGAGCCAGTGTGCTCAGTCTTTCCAAGGATGGGGACAGATTTTAGCCTGAGTTGACCACTTCTACAGTGGTGTTTTGCATAATTACTGATTTTCAAATGTGACAAACAGCTGATTTACATCTGTTGCTCGGGTTTCGTTAAGAGAAAACTTCAGGCCTACATAACACAAGTTTGTGTGCCTCTATGCCTAGAAATACATTGTGATTTAACTTTTTGTCAAATTTAGTAAAAAACAATTGTTATTACACTGATTTTTTTCTCTGAACCCCAGTTCCCAGAGTCCAGTGGGTGAAAGGAGGATCTGTGGGTAGTGGTTACCGATCAGCTTTGTAGAGTTTGTCAGCATGTGGGTAAAACTTTCTGTATGATGTGAAGACTGGGAAATGGTTCTCCCATGCCAGTATGAACAGAGAAATTTTAATGGGCTGTTCAGTGTTCTCACATACCAGCAAGTGGTCCTGAAATTATTTCTGAGTGCAGAGGCAGCTGAGCATTATGTTTCCCAGCAGCTCTTTTCATATTCACTGTGGCTGCCACAGTACTATATATCAGATAAAGTTGTTATAAAATTAATAATAAAGTGGGCAATTTTAAATTTAGGTCTTCCAATCAGGAGCTGTGGTTATTATATGCATCTACCTCTCCCCAGGTTACATTCTTGATACATTTTAGCAGTTACTTTAATGTTCTTTTTTAAAAGAAGGAAGTTAGAATTTTCTTTGCACGTGTTTTAAGCATTTCGGTATTAATATGCAATAGTCATCTTACACTGCAATCTCCTTAAAAAAGTTACTATAATTCAGTAGATTTTATTTTTAAAATAAGGGTAATTAGGTAATGAGAATTAACAAAAAGTAGGGCCAAATTTTTCAAAGAAAAAAGTTTAATCAGGAGCCTAGGTTTCATCTTCTGTCTATAAAACTTATGCCATGCAAATATTAGCAGCTAGAGCCAAAGTGGTTTTACAAGGTTCTGTGACAGGTCAGAGTACAAGAAAACAGAGAATTTCTGTTTATGTGGAACCTTTTGAAATCTTTTACATCCAAAGAAATGCCTCAACCCATTCAAAGAATCACAGAATTATCACGGTTGGAAAGGGCCTCTATGTCAACAACAACAACAACAAAAAAAACCCCACTTCACCATCTCACCAGAGCGTGTCCTGAAATGCCTCATCTACACATTTTTTTAATACCTCCAGGTATGTTGGCTCCTCCACCTGCCTGGGCAGCCTGTTGCAGTGCCTGACTACTCTTTCAGTAAAGAAACTCTTCCTAATATCTCATCTAAATCTCCCCTGGTGCAACTTCAGGCCATTTCCTCCAGTCCTGTTGTTACTTACTTGAGAGAAGAGGCCGCACCACCTCACTACAACCTCCTTTCAGGGAATTGAGTGATAAGGTCTCCCCTCAGCCTCTTCCAAACTAAACAATCCCAATTCCCTCAGCCTCTCCTCATAGGACTTGTTCTCCAGACCCTTCACCAGCTTGATTGCCCTTCTCTGAACTCGCTTCAGCAACTCAGTGTCTTTCTTGTGGTGAGGAGCCCAGAACTGGACACAGTACTTGAGGTCTGGCCTCACCAGTGCTGAGTATAGGGGCACAAAAATTTTTTATTCACATGCTGGGTTAAAGCCTATGGCAAGTGGAACAAAGTTGAGATTCAAAGTTTCAGAATATTAATTTGGCTACTTTTTAACTAAATGATCCCTCATGCACTAGTTCTCTGTGCTGCTACTAATAACTGTATATGCACATGTAAAAATGTCTTCTTTCTAACAAATCTTCACCGTTTTCATGACCATCAATCATATACCATTGTAATTAAGATTACTCCCATGTTTCATTTCTCAGTACTGGAATCATGCTAACACCTCTGAATTTATTAGTAGTATACTACAGTGCCAGCAATCTTGCAGCACTTTGCAGAAGGCAAGGTTACTGCTGAGAAGTGACAGAAGTATCTGGTAATGGCAGTAGATGGTGTGGGTGGGCAGGTGAAGAGAACGCTTCGACAATAAAGTAATCATCTATTGGTAGTTCTGAAGCTCATGCAAAGTATGCATAAGCAGAATTTTGAGTATATGGATGAGAAATGCAAGTGGAAATTAGTAATGCCAGAGAAGTTAGTAGCGTTTACCTGGGATATAACTGCAGCAAAAACAAATGCAGCTGGAGTCTTGCAAAGCTGGTGCTTCCTGTGCTGACTTGTCAAACCATGGGCTGTTTTTAGCTCCATTGCACATGGCCTGTGCTGGCTGCAGGGATGTAGCAGAGATGTGTCTGCCCCCACCAAATCACAGTGTTCTGTCATATTTTAAGCACATGAACACAGGTACTATTTTCTTTGCATTCAGACTTTGAAGTTTAAAGAATTCTAAATAATAAGAAGGGCAGTCCAATACGCAGTTCAGTTCACTGAGGTGCTGTTAAAAGTCCAGTCAGGAAACTGAGTGCATAAGAAACAATAATAATAAGAAATAAGCAAAGTGTTTGCATACAAATGGTGGGAACATGGGTAAGAAAACGGAGGGACTTTACCTGCTAGTGCAAGATGTGTATACAGACATTCTAGGGGCAATAAAAACATAGCAGAAGCAATACCTGGAGTCACTAAACAGTATAGCTTCTTCAGAAAGGAGGGAAATAGACCTAGCAGCATGAAATGAAACATTAGAATAATTTGTTATTAAATGAATTATGTTATTAAAAGAGATTCTGTTTAAACAAGCACTTCAAGTGTGGAAAAAGTATTTTTGCAGAATTAATGCTTGCAGAAAATCCCCAGGATGTCAGGTTTAACCCTGCAACATTACTGTGGAGAGAAATGTAAGTAAGAATCTGTCTCTAGAGGCTGTGGAAGCTCACAGATTTCTTCACCAGTCACTAAACCAACAAAAGACTATGATAATTGAGATCTGGTTTTTTCTATGAAATGGGTAGATAACGAAATGCAACCTTTCACCCGGCATTCAGGCAATGAGTCCATTAATATTATATGACAAAATAAATAACGGTCAGCAAACTTTAATAAGCAAAACAAGCTAATTAAATAGGTGAAATATTCTGGAGCTTCATGGATATTTCTGTGAAGAAGACATCAAATTTCATCGAGTGTAAGATACTGCATTGTATCTGACAACAGGGGACTAGGTTCAGCCATCCAAGAAGTCCCCTCCAGACCTATGTCCCTAAATTTCTCAGTTAAATGCAAGATCCTTAACTAAAGCAGAGATAATTGTAAGCCAGTTTGACAAACTTGGTTGCTGTTAGTATTCTTTTTGACTCAATACTGAATTTGGACATTGGCTGCTGAACAGCAGAATCTGCTCTCGTGTTGGTGTAGATATTTGAGGTCTGGGACAGAATATTTATTGTCTGCGCTACTAGGTATCTATAAAACCTGCCACTTCATCTAGAGAATCTCATTCAGATACCTACTCTGTAGATCAGCCCTCCTGGTCTCCCTCATCTCTGAACAGTCATTTTAGCAGGTTTAATTCTAAAAGCCAAGCAAAGTTTGATGCCTAATATAAATGTTATGCATAACTTCAAAGGTACCCACTCACTGTGAAACTGTGATTTCTGGAGGCAGACTATGGCTTGCTCAGAAAATCAGGCAAGAATTATAAAGGAGATTGCTATTATGCTTGTCCATATGCACCCATTATTATTAGAAGCAGCAGGAAAGAACAGTCAGAAAAGATTGTACAGGAACCTTTCAGGGAGTTTTCCTAAAGTAGAAAGGTTTTGAACTTTGCGTTAGCATGGCACAGGTTCTGTAATGCTCTTAACTTATCTTTCTCTTCCTACCAAATGCTGGGTACTTCTCTCTGTGTCAGCAATGAGGAACTCTCAGCCTGGAAAATTAGTTTAGATTTGGAGAAACTCTTGAAGTCCAGAGATTTATTTGAAGGATTTCTGAAATTAACCCCTGTTATTCCTCCTTCATGTCTCATGATCTGAAACTCTTTTTTTCTTCTCGGTTTAACACCACTGTAGATATTTCTTTAAGTTGAACTTAGTACCTCAGGTCTTTTTCCCTCATCCCTTTAACCTTTAGCTGTATGTTCTCCATAGGACAGTACAGCACTATGGGTCCCAAATGGTTCACCTGTGAGTCAGTTACAAGTTCAGAGTGTGCCTAGACATTCACGTAATCTCAGAAACCACAAAGACCTTTAATAATGTTGATTCAGGAAATGCTGGAGATTTTGCTGTTGTCTTATGAGGGATAATGCAGTGTCATTATCTGAATAAGGAGTTCTTACCCAAGACCTTTTAATGATCAGTTTTGCCTGTCTAGTGACTTGGCCTATATATTTCCTGACTGCACTCCTTGTACACACGCTCATTTCTTTTCACTAGAGTCCTATGTAATGTCAATTAGTTTATCTAATTTTCTGATTTATGAAAAACACATTGGTTTAAGTTTTATATCATAGCTAATCCTCTTCAAATCCATAAAGTGAAGGAGTGAGGACAGACAAATGATTTATTTGCCCAAAACAATAAATGCATTATTCCTTTTGCACTTTGCTTAAGTATTGCAAGAGAGGATGAACTAACAGATTGGTCTCCTCCCACCACATATCTGCATTGCCAGAACTCAGGGAAATAGAGACTGCATGGATTAAAAAGTTGCAAGGGTAGCTACTGAAACAGGAGCATGCACTGAAGAGGTCTCAGTTCAACAGTATCAGTCCTATTATGAGCAATGTCAGCCTCACTGCTAATGCGGAAGCCAGGGATGAGAATGCAGGTAAGATCTTTCTATACCAGGGGATGATCAAATCATAATGAATTGCAGCCATTGCGACAATAATTTGGTACAGTACATTCTTTCTCTCTTTTAAATTTTGACTTTTGAAAACTGTTTTACTCTCAAATGCTTGAGACAGAAGAATTGGAGTTCTTTCAACACTGCCTATGAAGTGACCTTACTGCTTTTGCTTATAGTTTGAAATCTATTTATGATGGGCATTTAGGACAGTTTTCTGTGAATAATATTCACAAACATTTAAACAAACTTAGCATTTTTTCCCTAGACACAATCTGAAGAAATCGTTCTTTGAATCACAGTTTGTGCATATGTAATTAGTTACTGTCAGGCTGTTAGACAGGCTGATCGTATGGGAATTGACCATTTCATTTTCACATAGCAACAGCCTTTGGCTTTTGTTGTCACATAGAAGCAGCCTTTGCACTGGCATGGTGATGATACTCTTTTTTCCTCAGTTTGCTTAATTAGATCTTTTGATTGAAGTACTTGAAAGACATAATTTCGTAAATACCCTTGAAGCAATTCCACACAAACCACCTCATCCTTCCTAAATCATTCTCATTTTATTGCTGAATTTTCAAATACCATTAAAAAACATTATGATGGGTCAATTATTGAACTGTGTAACTTGTAGGCACTGTTGGCTGTATGAATGATTTCTTGTTCCTAATTAATGGTAGGATAATAAGACAATCTTCACAGTAGAAAAATACTTCTAACTTGTGGAGTTCTTTAACCAAACATCCTTCTCCTTTGTTATAAAGATGCAACCTGTTTTATTAAAGTGGAAACTGACTGTGGGTCATTAAACTATTCTGAATATAATTTGTACTCATTAATAATCTTTATTTTAATATGCACCTTAACAATACAGTAAAAATAATATTTATGGCTGTAAATGTATAGAATCATTCTAACAAGAAGGAACTTGAATTTATCTCTGAACTTTTCAGTAACATAAGCTGGTTGTTGCATGAGCATTATGGAGACCCAAGAATACTCTGTTGACTTAAAGTATTCTGTTTTCATATATACTCTGACTGGTAGTTCTGTACTATACATGAGATAAGATTTGGAGGTAAAGGAATTACCTTTAATTTTATTTAACCAGATGGTTTGATGGAAATATTAAACTGATTTTCAGACATTTGCCTAGATTTTTCTAATAAAAAGCTATTATACCTACCTGCAAAATTCTCCTGTCATTGTCCTTGAACCATCATGGCTACAATAAAATGACACTAAATATATCAATTATATTCAAGATAGAATTTAGTTTATGCCTAGAATAGGAAATGACTGTAGTAATCCTGGATGTCTGATGGCAAGTAATGACATTTTGTAGGAAACTGTCAATATCACGATCAATGCAAAAGTGTTTCCTTATGCATGTGGATGCACAGTCTTCAATCCCTGTTCATTGATTCTTAAATCCACAGGTTCTTACTATTATTTTATTTTCCTTTTACTCTTCACCAAAAAGTGGTATTTCTTGACAACCAACCCTCCAAATGAATTTCCATTGTATTTTACAAAAAGTAATCTGCGGACTGCACTGAAAGGAATAAAAAAATCAGGGAATAAATGTTAAGGAAAGGTGTATGTCTGGATCCAGCTTAATTATGCAGCTGTAAGCTTCCACAGAAAAGAAATAGTACTGTCATTGTATATTTGTATTACATTTGCTGGCAGACAAGCTTTACTTTTTTGTCTCTGGCATTTGAGTCAGTATGTTGATGTAATTTATTTAATTTTTTAGTAAAGTTCTATCTCCTAAAAAAAGAAAACATTTGCACTGCATATACAGTAACTGAAGTTGTCTTATGTTGTCACTATTTTTTCTTCTCTTTCTAGGTGATGTCATTGTCTATATTAATGAAGTTTGTGTCCTTGGACATACTCACGCAGATGTAGTCAAACTCTTCCAGTCTGTTCCTATTGGTCAGAGTGTCAACTTGGTGCTATGTCGTGGATACCCTTTGCCCTTTGATCCTGAAGATCCTGCCAACAGCATGGTGCCACCCCTTGCAGTAATGGAGAGGCCTCCGGTAGTGGTAAATGGAAGACATAACTATGAAACTTATTTGGAATACATTTCTAGGACTTCTCAGTCTGTTCCAGATGTAACAGATCGACCACCACACTCCTTGCACTCCATTCCAGCAGATAGTCAGCTTGATAGCACATTCCCACCACCTGCCCATGATGATAATGTATCAATGGCTTCTTCTGGGGCCACCCAAGCTGAACTCATGACCTTAACCATTGTGAAAGGGGCCCAGGGCTTTGGCTTCACTATAGCAGACAGTCCTACAGGACAGAGGGTGAAGCAAATTCTAGACATTCAGGGATGTCCTGGTTTGTGTGAAGGTGACCTTATTGTTGAGATCAACCAGCAGAATGTACAGAACCTGAGCCATGCAGAAGTAGTGGATATACTTAAAGAATGTCCTGTTGGAAGTGAAACTTCTTTGATTATCCATAGAGGAGGTAAGTTTGGAAAGTCTGTACAATTACAAAAATGTGTGTAAAAGGTTCTAAATCATAAGACATACATATACTCACTACATCCTTGTGTGCTAGATTGGAAATTAATTTCCATGTTGTGGGAGGTATCACCATTGGTTCTGGAAAAGTGTATCTGCAACTAAGTATCCTAGACAAAATCTAACAGTTCATTGTACATTCCTTTTTGCATTTTGAGTGTCAATGGTCACACCTCTGTATAAGGGTAAAACTAGAGCAGCTCCAGACCTTTCACACCGTGATAATTTCTATATTGTCTGCAGCAAAATCTTACAGTTCCAAAGCAGTTCTGCAAGCTTTAGATATAATTGTATATATTGATTCATTAAGGTAGATCAAAATCAAAGCAATCTATTAGCCCTTTACAAGGTTGATGAGCCATTTTACCATCTTTTTCTTCATTGTAAAAGTACTGTACAACAGTTGTTTTGTTGCTTTGTTGACAACAAAGATCCACAGTATTAAAAAAGTAGCTTCTAGCAACATAGTTTCTCTGACCACAGTAAGCTTGAATATACACTACTGGAGGGGGAGAGTAAAGCCTTAACATGAGGAAGTAATGACAACAGAAGTCTTAATACCTTGACAGTGATAAGTAATTTCATAGCTTTTAATATTTCATCCAAACAAGTTTTCTTTGGTAGTTTGAGATGAACATCCATCACAATTCATTATTACCAAGTGAATAACGATTTAATTTTTTTAATTAAAGATCTCTCTTCCTCTAAATGCATTCATATGTCACTGAATGTACTTTACTCTGTGCTTCAAAAGGGGGAAAAAAAAATATTCTATACAAAATAACTATTTACTTTCCTTCTGAAGAGTAGAAGCTGGGAAATGAAGCTTTAGTGTTTGCATATGCCAAATGTTTGTCATTAGAAAACCTACAGATCTTTAGAACAAGGAATACAGTAACAATTTATCAAATTGCAGAAATAATAAACTTAAGGTGATTTAATTATCTGTAGATCTACATAGTTGAAAAAATATTTTCGCAGCTATATTTAAAAGAAAGATTTATAAAAGGCAGAATCTGACATTAGTTTGTAATGAAACCAAATTAAAAGTGATATGTAAAGGCCAATCAGTGTCACTATAGTATATGACCTTGGAGAAAGTTAATCGTTGCAGAGTTGCCGTATTAGTTGTTATTAAATCTGGTTTTATTGACTAGCTATTAAGAATCTGGAACAGTAGAGTAAGTAACTTTTTTTTTTTTTCTGAAGATGCCAACACTTTAGTGAGAATTGAATAGCAGAAAAAAGAATATAAAGAGGATTAGAAGGGTTAATGTAACCCCCAAAAATGGGATTTTATTTTGAAAAAATGCAAGCTAAGCCCCCTCTAGAGGAAAACAATTCAGAACACCAATCTTCAGAGAGAAGTGGAGTGTGAAATCCAGTATGCTGAATAAGCCTGAGTAATAATAGGCAGCAAAATAGATATTTTAGCAATCAGTGCAGGAGAGTAGCAAAAAAAACCTGAAGCAGCAACATACTCAAGCCAATGAGGATAATTCCTGTCTTTCAACAGAATTTCTTCTTAGGGCATTGATTTGTGATCAAAAGAAGTTGATCAACATGACAGTTTAAGGAGTTCTGTTACATTAACTGAGCTGCGGGGTTTTTTCTACACATCACTGTGGCAGATAGGAGATACTGCACTGAGCTCAACCCTAAATAAAAACAGTATAGACTTACTCCATCTTGTCTTTTGTCAGGCCAGCCGCTGAGGTACAGATAGTTGCTCTAGCTCAGCTGACACAAAATAGTAAGTCCAAATACAGTAACGTGTTCCTGAGTCTTAACCCTCTGTTGCTGGGTCAGGGGATGGTTGGTTGCTTTAGAGAATGCAGCGAAAAGAAAGAAAGAATGTTTTGTTCATGGTAAAACAAAGACTAAGGCAACTGTCTGTGATTAAACTTATTGGAATGATATAGAACAAATGAAAGTTTACTATCAGGAAATTCTATACATCTGAAATAATGAATATACCTTAATTCAGGGTTGTTAGACTCCGAAATTAAAGACCGGTCTTGCTTGTTTGAGTGAAAAAATTGCAGTGTATGAGATAAACCTACTCTACCTGAGAGACAGATAAATCACAGCTTAACAGAAATATGAGAACTGTTTTAAGGTGACATCCTGGGTTTTTTTTCCATAAATTCTTAGGAAAAGGATGTCCATGTGACAAAATATACATCTATAATGCAGGTAATTATATCTATGCTAGTCATAATGTCTCCTTTTATACTCTCTGGTCAGAAACGGGCCTTTCTAGGGTCCAATTCCAATGTAGATGTTTCAAATAAGTCCATTGTACCCTAAAAGTATAATTTCTGCTTGACTGCCCATAAAGGGAATTGATGATGACTGGCTCAGGTGTATGTGTCTATCCCACATGTTATGAATAAGAAACAGATGATAAAATTTGGTAATGTGAGATAATCTGAGTACAAAACAAAATTCTAGTACTTAGAGAAACCTATGATTCTAAACTGTTTAGTCTGTAACACCAGTGAAGCAAGACATTTTCTCATTACTTGTGGATCCAATTTTTATTTTGTTATCTCTAATGTGTAATGGCACTTGAATAATACCATCCTTTTTCGTCGTTACCCAATGCATCCTGTCTTTAGCATCTCATTTTTAAGATTAAGACCAAAGTACAATTGCTGCCTGTGGAAGAGAAAAGATGTGTTTTGCATAAGGTTGTGTGTTGCCTTGTAATGTATTCTGTCTCTGATACGAATATGGCCTGACTGCATATTTCACTGTGGCAAATCAATTTTTTTAAGGGACTTTATTTCTCTCTGTCATTCAGCAGTCTTATTGATATTGCAAACAAGAAACAGATCAACATTGGCTGAGATATATTTTCACTATAGGAAAAAAGCATTCTATATATAAAAAAATGTTCGCTTTTATGCATATAGTGTGTGTGCTACAGCATTAAAAAAGCTATTGTCCCTTAAGCTTAGGAGGACACAGCCAGAGTGTGGAGGGGAAGGAAAGGTCTGCATGTTTCAGAAAGATAGAGGGAATATCAGTACTCAAGTTTAAAGAGGCCGCTGAAGAAAAGTGTCTGAAACAAAGACTTGCCATGGGGTACAGTCTAGCTGGAGAAAGACCCACTGTATTTGTGGAATACTCACTTTAAAATTTCTAAAGCGGAAGTAGTAATTTATGTGCTTGTTAAAAATAAAAATCATGGAAATAATACCATTTCATATCTAAGAAAATACTAAGCAGCACTTGTTTAGATGACAGCTATGATACTATATGGGTAGAGATCTTAAAATCTTCTTTCTGTTCATTAGGTTCTTTTCTAAACACAGATGCACTGCTTAGTTTGGTTTCCTTGCATCTGTTTTTGCTGACCAGCCACATAGTTTCCATTGAGTATTAAAAAGCTGACAGAAGTGTTCATACTAAAAAATAAATTAATAAAATGAAAAGTGTTGCCTAAAAACAAAATGGAAAATGAATAGAAAAGAAGGGAAGGAAAAGATCTGAAAGTGTTTGTTACCCACACAGATTTACCCCTTTCCAGTTTTGCTTCAGCCTTCACACTTCATACTCAGCTTCTGCATCAGTCTGCACTGAGTATAGGCTGCTGAGATAGTGTGGAAGAGCTCTCAAAAATCAGTCTTTCTGCATGTTGATAGAGCAGAAATTCTGCTTTAGTCCAGAACTACCGAAAAAGAACACCGAGTGGCTGAAGGAGTGTGTACAAAATTTATGTAGAGCAAAATATTCACTATTTAGGACATCAGAAATTGGTTTTGTAATGTTCTACTAAATGAGCTGTCCAAGTACCTGACATATGCCAGCTCTTTTGGAAAGTTCCTTTGAAATATATGAACCTATAGACAGCAGCCCAGCCTCAGAAGTGTTCCTGTCAAAAAAAGGACTGCACATTCAAATGTATATCCATCAAGACTTTGCCTGAAATGCTGTTGTTAAGGAAATCTGAAGACAACCAAGGACAATTTCATGAAGCTACAGCAACTCCTAAACATGTGCTGTAAGTGAAACTTCAAAACTAAATGCAAGCAGTGGGAGCCTGACAAAGGTCATACATCAGATGGCTATTTTATAATGATGGAATCCAAACAGGCTCTGAGAAACTGAGACTGTCAGTATGAAACAGAGCCAGAGAACTGCCTCACTGTCCATACCAGTTGTTAGGCCTCTCCTGGCATGGGACTGGAACAAACCAGCAGCCAGTTTCAGCCTGACACAATATGGGAGACAGTGTTGCCCACATGCAATGCAGAAATGATAAAGATGAGGAGAGAGAATTAACTATTTAGATGTAAACTGTAAGAATAAAAAGAAGGCCAAGTATCTTTTTCAGATTTTTTATAAACCCCAGAAGTTTATAACTCTTTAAGACTGCTGATAGATGCTAGTACATCACGTAAAGCATCAGCAATTTCAAAATAGCCAGAAATTTCACAAAAAACATATTCTAGTTAATAAGCCTGTCCTTTCAAAATAAGCAAATTTCAGTGAAAGGAATATTACATCCTCACTGCCCTCTCCATGGACTGATCTCAGATTTATCTGTTCACCACAGAAAACTTCTGTTTGTCCAATCTTGCCTTGCTATAAGATGTCTTCCAGTTATTTGGGTCATGAAAGCTCATACTTCTTTATCTTCAAGATGTCCTCTCTCTTGGGAAAGCTGCCCAAGATAAAGCTACATGCAGCATCATCACCCTGCTTCTGGCCCAGGAAGTTCTGATCTCTTGGTTCCATGTCCTCAGCCCACCACTGAGGTCTCTAGAGCTTTGACTCTGCTTCTGCATTCTTCATTCAAAATATTAAGAGTGTACCTGGTGCAAACTTGTGTCTCATGGTCTGCTCATCCTCAACTCATGACTTTCTAGTCAACAGTACTGCATGTCATGAGGATGGTGTAGGGTTTTGATTTTAGACTTATGGAGGGTTTCCATCATCCTACTGTCTCTAATCTTTTGCATCCCTGAGTCACTGGTGATTTTTTTCCTTCCAGTCACCTCCTAAAAGAACCCACACTCAATTTAATTGCTTCTTATGGGTACTCTGAATTAATTGCAGCCTATTCATGCTAGCTTTGTTCATGAAGGTATTCTTTTTTTTTGTTGTCTCAGACAAGAGATATTGGGCAATACAAGGTCTGGTATCTCTCCTGCTTCCTGCCACAATTTCTTCTCTCCGGATAGTTATTCGATCTGTACATTTGCTCCGGATCCCTTCTCTCCCATTCCTTGAGAGTATTCTAATGTAGAGAGGAGCTTAGATCCATATGGCAACATCTCCATTTTTAGCTGTGCTGTGCTCTGAAATGGTACATGTAGCTCTTGTTTGTGAGTTTAAGGCACATTTTATCCCACAAAGGGAATGTATATGTGAACCTGGTAGTGAACCACTGGCCCACTTGAAGTGAACCATATGAACCATTGATACGTTGAAGTCAATGACAGAAACTTCTGTCCAACATGCTGCTAAAACATCCTCTTTCAATTTTCGCTGTTCAGTTTACCAAACTATTGTGCTTTGCCATCCCTCTATGAAGTGCACTGTTATTGTTGGGTCTGTCTGCTTTAAAACTGATGGAAAGCAAAGGTTTGTAGCTGACCTTTCTCCTTTCCAGAATTATGAGCTTTTATATGCCATCATGAATTCAACAGTTTCCTCAGCATGTGTTCTCTGTAAATGTATCCTTCTCCTGCTGGCTTTTGAGTTCTTTCATTTTTTTGCTCATTTTTGTTGCTGTTCTTAGCTAGTCATACCAGAAATACTTAATGATCAAAAATATTGTGAGTTATGCTACATTTTCCACTTCATTGACTTTGCTGTTAGATGTCATGTTGCCCTTTTCCCCACCCCCAGTCTTGGCCACTTATCCCTTCCTACCTTC
This sequence comes from Actenoides hombroni, assembly GCA_024336885.1. Taxonomy (NCBI): domain Eukaryota; kingdom Metazoa; phylum Chordata; class Aves; order Coraciiformes; family Alcedinidae; genus Actenoides; species Actenoides hombroni. Next base: position 1,834,395 of record WUAM01000344.1, read on the forward strand.
CCTACATAGAAATCAATATTTTGTGAAAGATAGTTTGTGTCATAACAGAAATAAAGTCTCTGAAAGATTTCTAGAAAATACTGTTACCATGCAATAACTATTGCTGTTATATTAACATAACTCCTGGAAGCACTGCTTTCCAGATTCATTTTTACAAGGCATTTCTCACCTTACAGAAGTATCATATTTTTAGCTCCTAGTAACCTTCAAATTATTTATGCCCTTTTTATCATACACATTGAGACTGTTTTATACTTTGCATTAACTTGAAATATGTTTTTAAGCATCTTGTTGTAATTATCTGGTATAAAATCTAGTTTAATTAATATATTACATGTTATAGCAGGTAACTAAAAAATAAGTTACATATATAGCCTAGTTTATGAAGGGATTCAATCTAAACCTTGTTAGTAAGATAAATGGTAACCTCTCAGTAGCGCAGAGAATGACAAATTTGAACAGAGGGAGCATGGCAGGAGACCAGTTATCCTAAAATTCACACTAATGAGACTTTCATATCTTTTATTGTATAGCTCTGATTAGCAGCGGAACAGTGTGCAATTGCTTCCATATTTCTGAATAAAAGAAAAAGAAACTATAGACCTTCTTAATGAATATGGATTCCTGAAAAAATAGACATCAATAATAGTTAGTAGCTATTACACTGTATTAATGGAAGTAGTATTATTTGCATTGTGTTTAAAAGCGGTAGTGTTATGGTTTTGCTGCTTCTTTCTTATTAATGTTTGTGCACTGTGTGGTGTATTTGTGGATAATTTTGCCAAGCATTAGATAAATCATATTTAGATATATTGCATAGAAGGTTTTTAATGACTATTAGCAAGCTTTTTGTTTCAAAAGTTCTTTTATTATTGGTGAAACTGTTTTCTAATATAGGCTTATATGGTCGGTATTAAATTGGAACAATGCTTCCATTAAAATTTATGGGGACACTTCTCCTAGGGATGTGTGTGCCTGACTCTTGTTGACATTAAGAGGAGTTACTTTGCACACTGGAGAAATAGGTCCCTTTAGAAGACCTTTCAGCAAAAAGAAATGCAAGTGTGTAGATACAGATTCTCATCATTGCATGTCATAAAGAGATAACTACCATTGCTCCGATGGCTATATTTCCGTTAAATTCTTATGCCCAAAATGAGGCTACATAGAGTAAGCAGGTAGATATTTATAATTATTAGGTCTACACAGAGACTTGCCATGTACCTAAGCTTTCTGCAGAGCTGCAGAAACTCTGCCTTCAGGACAGGCAACTACTTGTCTCTGTTGAGGAGTGCAGGGCACTGGTAGCAGCAGCCCACGTCACTGCCAAATCCAAGAGCTCTACTGGCAGCACTGCAGACTGATTTCAGTCTTACTGATATTAGTGAATGAATTAATACTAATTGAAGGACAGTTGTTTGAGAAAACAGACTTTTTGGCTTGCCTACACTGGAATCTGGCCAGGCCAGAGAAGATTCTCCTCTGTACTTGCAAGTAGTAATACCAGAAACAGAAAACTAACCAGATTATCTTGGACTGTGTATCTCAGTGAACAAAGGCATCCTTTGAAGCCAGAATCATAGAATCACATAGTGGTTGAAAGGGACCTCTGGAGATCATCTAGTCCAACCTCCCTGCTAAAGCAGGTTTGCCTAGAAGCAAAGCAGGTTGCACAGGACCACATCCAGGTGGGTTTTTAATATCTCCAGAGAAGGAGACTCCACAACCTCTCTGGGCAGCCTGTCCCAGTGCTCCATCACCCTCATAGTATAGAATTTTTTCCTTATGCTCAGATGGAACCTCTTGTGTTCGAGTTTGTCCCCATTGCCCCTTGACCTGTTCCTGTAGACCACCGAAAAAAGTCTGGCCCCATTCTCTTGACAGCAGCTCTTTAGATATTTATAAGCATTGGTAAGATCTCCTCTCAGTCTTTCTCTTCTCCAGGCTAAACAGCCCCAGGTCTCTCAGCCTTTCCTCATAAGAGAGATGTTCCAGTCCCCTAATCTACTTAATTGTAGCCCGCTGTTGAAAGCATGGTACATATAAGAACCTACTGCAATACTGAGGCATGAAGAAACTAGGTTTTTTCCTAATTGCCCATAGTCTAGTCTCTGAGTGAATCTAACCTTCCTCAGGGGAGATCTGAGAGATCTCAGCTTAAGGGAGGAAAACTACAGAGCTGGACCCTAAAAAACGTACCATTTAACCTGTGCTTGCATACTGAGGCATGTCTAAAGTTCAGTCTAAATGTGTTGAACAATGTTTCTGTTGGTTCAGTATAATGTAATGTCCTATTAAACATTTGTTGGGTTTCCAAATCTGTTGTCGAAGTACATTGTGTAGACGTTGTGACGTGGTCATTTGTAATATAGTGCAATATTTGATAGTAATAAAGTAAGCTAATATGAAACAAGTGAGTATATTATCTATTGTGCTACAGACACGAGACACAGCACTGGGGAGATGGAAGGTGTGATTTTCAGGCAATTCCTAAACCATTTACAAGATCTACAAAACTCTCTTGGCTCCTACCATTTGCCTATCCAGTCAAAACACAGAGACTAAATTAGTCTTCTAGATGAGGTATTTATCCCTGTACAATTCTTTAACAATTTTCTTTTACATTCTTAAAAAGGGAAGGAAGGCTTTAACAATAGCTTGCCCTTTATGAGTAATGCACAACTTTTTAAATTTTTTTATAAAGCAAGAGCATACATTTATTAAATACAACACTACCCTTCTTAGGAAGCCTGGGGTGACTCGTAATTCAAACACGATCAAAACCAACACCAGGATACATACACCTTTGTTGTGTCACCTTCCAATTAGAGTATAAAAAAGGACATGGAAGTCAAAGTTGTCAGGCACAAACTCTGAAAGTTGACTCCCAAGTGTGTCAAAGCAGATTTCTAAAAGAAATAAATTGCTTTGCAAAGCCAGATTTGTCATAACTTAGAACAGTATTTCAGTGTATAAGAAACATACTGTGCAGTTTTTCTGTTTGGTAAATGACAAAAATCTTGACTTTTATTTATTTTATACTTTTTATTACCATGACCTAAAAGAAGGCAAGCTTTCTGTGCAAACATTCCTGGGGTCACTTTATTTTTAGTGTATATTTGAGTTAATGCAATTATATTTAGTGGACTTCGGAAAAATGCTTTTTTCTCTAATCTAAGCATTTTTTACTACATTTCATGTGCTCTAGATAGAGAACTTCTAAATATCCTGTGATAATTAGAAAAGGACTCTATATGCATGAATAAAAGCACACTCAACCCTTTGAATGAGAAGATATTTTAATGATCGTTAAATTGATGTTATAAATTAATTTCCATTTCCACAGTTGTTTTTTCCCTAAAATAAAGTTTGGTAATATTTTAAAAGGAAAATGATGATGATAGCAATAATAATAGTACAGTTTGTCTTAAGGAATAAAAAAAAAATAATTAAGTAATACTTTGGGGATTAGTTAGCATTGTAGAAAAGGTTTGCTGATTATGGGAAATAACCATGGTATTATCTGCATGTGTTTTAATAGCTTAACTAAATACATTTGTCAATATAAAGTGAACATCTCTTTCTTACTATCCACATGAAATCATTTCTGTACTTTAAACTACTTTTTCACCATAAAAGTGATAATTTTAGGCATCTGCAGTGCCTCTCTACTGAAGTATAAACACTACTACATCTCTGAAGTCGTACAGAAGACACCTTAATCTGTTCCTTAAGGAAAAAAAGGAATTAGTAGAGGAGAAACGTATCCCTTTTAATTTTGTAAATAGGATCCTAGTGGGATAGTGTATCAGAAGACCCAGCTGCTCTTTTGCACAGCTCTTAAGCCTCATGGTATTTACCATGTAACATTCTCAGGAATGTTACATGTATGAGGTATATCTAAAAGATGATGGAAAGATTCTGGCAGAGTAATTCAACTATGTAACCAAAATGAAGGATGATTACATCAGTATGATGTCCTACAGCAGTCCAGACAGAAGTCTGGGAAAAAGACCACAGGGCTTTGATTTGTGGCCAGTGAAAGCCAAAAAATATGGTAGAGCCAAAGACAGTAATCTCTATCCAATTTCTGCCCTTCTTCACTAGCTTTTTCCATGTTTTACCCAGGTCCTTTCTCAGTGTCTGTGTTTATTGCTTGCCCTTCTGGCTCCATTTTCCTTCCTTTGAGCAATTCAGAGAAGCTGTCATTTTTGAATGTCAGCCCAGTCTTTGAACTTAGCCTTGCTTTGAGCAGGAGATTGGACTGGGTGAACTCCAACTCTCCCTTTCAATCTAAAAACTTGTATTATTCTATGGTTTTCCATCTTTCTCATTTTTGGGGACTCAAGGTGCTAAAAGAGAGTGTCTCTGACTGAATGTAATAAATCACCATCTGGATAATTTTAAACTTCTTTCACAGTACTCAGAGCTAAAGAGAAGTTATTTAGTCTTGCCTCTTCATTACATCATATGAAATACATATATACCTATATAAAACAAATATGTATTTATATATGAAAGTTCTTAGAAACCAATGCAAACAGAAGGAATGAAGCCATGTTTTTTGATTTCAGCTTGCCAGATGTGTTCATTGAGATTTCATGCACAGCAAATTATTCTCACACCATAGTTGAAAAATAATGCCATGTTTATTTTATATAGTGTTCCTGAAAGACCTGAATGGCTTGTTGTGTTGGCTTTAAAATTGGAACAGCTAGATAGTCTGATCCAGGTAACATTCACTACATGGTCATCAACTACAAGGATTATTTCTACTAAGGTTAATTTAATTAAGCAGGAGGTTTATCTTGTAACTTGTTTGTTATATACCAAACTTGCAACTTTATCAAGCTCTTTATCCCAATAGAAGCAACTAGGATGCACTGTACTAAAAGGCACACCAGCTATATATACTGTTTCAGTCAAAAGAGCCCTTTTTAAACAGTCATCTCATGATAACTAATTGTGAATGTACATCTTTACAGGTCCTTAAAGAGAAAGAAAATAAAATCAATTTACATGCTACATACTTCAGCCTATCTTCCCAGGCATGCCTTGCAACACATACAGACACAGTCACCTCAGCTGTTGTCAGGGATCCTGTGTAGACAGCTGCAGGGCACCCTTCCTCATCTGGGCTGGACAGCAAGCAGGGATCTCTGTATGATGAAGAAAACAAGCATCTCTATGGTGCCATTCAGCTACTGTTAACATCTAAAGTAGGTGAAATTAATAGTATTCCATAAAAGCCTGTTCTTCCCTGATGATTACTGAAGTTTTAAAACATTCACCAAACAAAGTTTCATATTTAAATTTCTACTCACATTCAGTCAGATGAATCCCAAGTTAACTGTAAAAAAGTTAAGATTTCTAGCATGCACTAGTCAAAACAGTTACCCCTGCAGTCAATGGTGGAAAATAGGCACCTGAAGAGGATGACTCTACATCATTTTATTCAGTCATTGCAGCTTGTTCTTTGAATTTACCCATCATGTTACACTGATTGCAGAGAAGTCTGTCTGAGAACCTTAGCTTAGCTGACCAGCCAGCAAGACAACAGTGCATGAGATGAGTCCTGCCCACACACCAGGGGCAAGCATAGAACAATTATTGTATTAAAAAACCCAACCCTGTATTATCACAAAAGTCAGAATCTGTCTCATGAATTATAGATAAATCTGGAATCCCATTTTTGCTACCATAGACAGTAATCTGGTTTTGTTTACAAAAGAGAAGTTATAAATATGGGCTTGCAGAAAATAAATTATTTCAGATTAAATATGTATTGATATCTTTATTAATATTACAAATTCCATTATAAAATGTAATTATTTTTCTATAATGGACTGTTCTAAGACTTTACATGCAACAACCCCACTCCTTATTTAAAAAAGGAAACAAGTAAAATTAGTATGGCTTATACTGAATTTAAAAATTTGTTACTTGATTGATCTTTTAACATAATTATAAGTAGGAAGTTAGTGAGGGATTTTATTTTTAATAAGCTTCCTGTATCATAAGTTCTTTGCTTTTTACTATATTACACTTTTTATGAAGATCCGGTAGAAAGTATAAAATCAATACTGTTAAAGTTTGCAGGGGGCAGAGAAATTGGTCCATGTCATTGGACAGATGACACATTACTGAAAAAAACAATGTGGAATACTTAATAAATAAAGCATCAGCAAACAGAAAGCATTTTTGTGCAGGCAGTGTAGATTAATTCCTGAAACACAGAGCAAAGAATGCAGCCCAAACTTGAATCATTACGGATAATCAGCTGAGCATCACGATGAAAAAGGCAAATTCAGCACAATTTCTTAAAATAAAACTTAGTGTTTATCTATATTTCTCAGTAAGATGCCACTGGTAAACTATTTATTGCATTTATTATGAATCTTGACAAAATCAATTAGATTCTGTTCCAGATCATTTTTCCCTGATTAAGTTCATATTTCTGTTTCCATCTTTTTTTTTCATTTTCCACAGTTACTTCAAAGTCATTACATGACAATTCCATATACTATGCAAAGATCAAGACTCTTGCAGCAGTCTTTAAGTAAATTTTCTCTTACTGTTAGTAATGACCTGTAATGTGGGATTTCTCTATGATTTTCCATACAGTTCTTCATTAGTGAACGTAATGGCTGATTCAATTCTACACGTAAGGTAGATGGAAAGATGTTTCCTTAATACCCAACTCCTATAATACGTCTCATTTCCTTTATGGACAATTAAGCATAACATTTCAGAATTTATTTGCTGTGAGGAATCTTGCAATCATTAAAATCTTGGAGAAATGGAAGAAAAGGACCTGTCTTGGGAAAAGTGGTCTGGAACAGAGCTGAAAGGATAGGAACCAGATAGTGAAGAATTAGGCATTCAGAAAAGGTGATTTGTATCATGTAAACAGTTCTCTAAGAAATTGTGTTGTAGTATGGTCCTTTTTTTCAGCAGAGACAAAGCATAGTCCATGACCTACAACATTTGGGGTACCAGAGTCTACTATCTATGAAACTGCTTGAAAGACATTTATGATTAAAATGAGAATCTATTTACTTAAAACAGCTACAACCATCCTCTGTGTCAAGTAGATAATAGCAGTTTGATGGAGAGCATTTGGTTTCTTCCAAGGCTATATGCTTGCTGCCTTCTTTCCTCTGAGCAGTACCTGGGTCAGGCAAGTCATCCTGCAGTAAAGAGATAGCACTTTGAGATCCTCCTCATGGAGAAACATTTCCAGTGGCGGTGGGATCTGAGCAGGTCCCCAGGGATCAGTGCTGGGGCCTTTCCTGTTTAATGTCATTAAATGTACCCTCAGTAATTTTGCAGGTGACACCAAGCTGGGTAGAAGCGTTGCTATGTGTGAGGGTAGGAAGGCTCTACAGAGTGATCTGGAGGTGCTGGAGCATGAAGGTCTAGAAAACAAGTCCTATGAGAAGTGTCTGAGGGAACTGGTGTTGTTTAGCCTGGAGAAAAGGAGTCTCAGGGGAAGCCTTCTGACTCTCTACAACCACCTGAAAGGAGGTTGTAGCAAGGTCATGGTCAGGCTCTTCTCCCAGGTAACAAGTGATAGGACAAGAGGAAGTGGCCTCAAGTTGCACTAGGAGAGGTTTAGGTTGGATATTAGGAAAATTTCTTCCGTAAAAGGGTTGTCAAGCACTGGAACAGAGTGCCAAGGGTAGTGTTTGAGTCAACAAAGATGTTCAAATGTGGCGGTTAGGGTCATGGTTTAGTGGTGGATTTGGCAGTGCTGAGTTAATAGTTATACTCAATGATCTTAAAGGTTTTTTCCAATCTAAACAATTCTATGATTCTAAGTGGAAGAGGACTCAGGGCAGAGAGATGGAAATCTACAGAATAATCCACAAACCTGCTGAGAAGAGCAAAAAGCAGGTATATAAGCCTCAGAGGGAATGGGATGAAAATCTTCTGGGGTCTGGCAGGGAATATACAGAGCTTATTGTAACTCAAGAAGTAATTCATTTCACTGGAAACAAGAAACCTGTAACATAGGGACATCATGAGCAGAGAAAGCTGTTCAAAAGCCGTGTTTGCTTCTGTATTCTCTAACTATTTTACACTTTCTCTATTTGAAAACGTAGGTATTTTAATTATACTATTATAGAGCCTTGCATTTTGTGGTTTGGTTTGGGTTTATCTGTATATATATATGTATATGTATATGTATATATATAAAAACCTTTGGAGCTGTCTATAAGAAGGAGTCTAGGCAGATCTATCTTAAGTCTTCGGCTAACATGATCACTGGCCACCATCTCAGGTGGGAAGAAAACACCAAATCAAACCCAGCTATATTGCCACAAAATAAAAAGTAATTTCTTCACCAGCGTCTTAGGTTGACATATTCTGCACATAGCAGAGCAAAGGCTTGAACCCTGGAACTAAGGACTGATGATGCTTCTACCTCTGAGCTGTAACTCCAGCATCATTACTATGGCTATTTAAATGTGAGTTAGTAATGAATAAAAAAAATTACATTGAAATTCTAGGGATTTCAGTGATTTTTTACAAGAGGGGAAAGTCCTATTACACCAGTATTAAAATTGGGTGTGATAAAACACAAAGATAATATGCATCATTGCCATTATGAAGCCATAAAAACAGCCTCAAGTGGAGATACACTGCTACTACTTTCCATTTTGCTATTTAAAACTACAAAGGTTGTATTTGGAAATGTATATGGATCTCAAAGAATAACAGAAATAAAAAATAAATAATAGTGGTTTAGAATGCAATATAATAAGTAAGAAAAAATTCATTTTCTGTATTGGAAATAATTTTGCAAATTAAACCAAACAAATATAGGAAAGAAAAATTAATGCCTTGAAATTTTGCAGGTAAAGGATCAAACCTAGTCTCCAGAGAGTATTAATGTGGAAATATTAACAAGATTTTTTTTTTTCTCTTCTGTATTGCCTGAGAGATAGAGAACGGCAGTACAAAGAGATACTTTTTTTTATTATTAAATTAAATGCATCTATTGCAGAGTGATAGTGTCAAAGTTGCAATTTAGTTGCATTTCTAACTCATCCATAAATAGGAAAGGGATGAATACAAATTCATGACTTGTTTTTGTGCACAGAGGCACCTACTTTTATTCATTAATATGTGGTATAGCTACTTGCACACTGTTTTTTTCAGTTCTCATTAAAAGTAAATTATCAAATTGAGAATTATATATGTTCATCATGTCTCCCATTTAAGGTGTTTCTTTGTATAGCAGAACACACAACTTACAGAACATTCTTCATGAACTGTTCAGTGGAGGATCTGAAGATATTTTTGTTTGCTGTCTGTTGTATATTTGTTAGTATTTTCAAATTGAAGCACTAATTTCTGAGTTATTAAATTCTGAGTAGGAGGAGGGTTTGTTTGAACTAGAATGGGATAGTAATTGGTTTCTGCTAGCCTCTGAAATACTACGTTTAAAACACTTCCTACCAAGATTGAGTCCTAGACCTTTTAAAAAAATTCACCAAAGAGAACATCCACTGAGAAACAGAGCAACTTAGTCTAAAACTGTCAGTTGCCTGATAGATTAAAAACTTATTTATGTTATGAGAATCAAAGACCTGCTTATAATAATATAAATTATTTCAGCCTCCAAGTTGTCAGGAACATCTGATATTTAGTGCTCACTAAATATTCGATCATCCTTCTAAAATCTAGGTGGTCAGTACGTATTTTATCTATAACTTAACTAGAAATTACATCTGAGATCTGATTTATTTTATTTTTTACCAATTAAATCTTCAATACAGTCTGGAAATGCAGCTACTTTCCACAAAAATGGCTTCAGTGAATCACCATTCACCAATGAAAACTACCTTTGTCAGAAGACCACTCACAATCTTGAATTTGAGTCAACATTTTCATTCCTCTTCCCCTGAAGTAGGTCACTTGTTGTTGATTCCTATGACATGAATTATACTTTTTAAATTAGCTCATAGGAGTTGAAATCAAACCCCTCCTCCCCTCCACCCCCAAAAAAAATAGTAGCATATTCCCCTATAAACTATTTCCTATACTAGCTGACTGGAATTATATACCAGCAAAACTGTATGGTGACTGAGTAAAGGGCATGTAGATCTACCCTTAGTGTCTTTTTATTTACCTGTTCTTTGGGGAACCCCAAGGGAAAAGTATATATCACATCAGATTTGGTGACCATCACTGATTAATTGTATTTTTTATCCAGGTTCCTTCAGCCAGCTACGGTCTTCAAGGATAAATTAGTAGTTTTTGTTCTGTGATCATATGGGCATACTGAAGTATATGGGCTTACTGAGGAAGAAGATGTTTTATAGATCCAAAGGCTACATCCCAGTTTGCTTTCTTATGCAGCAAGTTTTGATTTTAAAAAAGGAGGCACATACATGCTAGGTACACTAGCTAGTCTTTCTAAGAATGCTAATTTTTAAGCTTAGGTCAGATGTGAGGTCCAGAAGGTGCTTCACGGTTGTCAGCACCATAATCTTCTCTGTTTAACTTGTCATGTTTATGTACTGTTCCAATTTTCTCAGTATTGAGGGGTTATTTCCATTATGTTAGACATGTCGTCTAAATCTTAACAGTCTGAAATCAATTTATGTTCCTCTGAGACAAAGCACTGTCACAGGGAGAAAAATTACCTATTCGTAATTTTTTTTTGCTTTTCCTTGTAATACATTAATTTAAAACTTATTATTTCTGAACTATCTTGTCAGAATCTTTTATCAGCATCATTTTTTAGTGTTCTGTTCATTAACTCTTTTAAGTACTCCACAGAACTACATGTGACCAGCACACAATCTAAACATCATAAAATTCACATCAATACTGTTTCTCTCTCATTAGACTTAAGGCCATAGCCCTTCTTTATGTTAATTGCTCATCTCCAAACCTTCAGGAATTCAGAAAAATGTGACATTTCTCAACCTTTTTTTGCAAGCCACGTCATCTTCATCTATTTATCATGTTTTATACTCTTTAGTACTGTGGTAGTATCATGCTTGTCAATCAGTACTTCTCTCTCTTTTTTTTTTTTTTTTTTCTTTCAGGTTCCTATGGTCTTATGTTAAATCTTCTGAACCCCATGTCATTTTAACCATTATAACCATTTTAACCATTATAATTTAGATCACTGCAAAGCTTTTACTAATTCAACTTTGTTCTTCATGATAAGTTGAATACTGAAAATTACCTCCTGACTGGGTGAACATGAAAGCAGAGAGGTTTAGATTATTAGGTACATTTCAGTATTGCCTAGAGGTTCATCCAGGGTACTGAGAGTTTAGAAATTCACTATTCTGTTCACAGTGTTATTATTCCTTGGACACTGGCCTTCCACTAACATTCCTTGCCAAATATTCCACTTTCCTACACTAAACAATATACTTTCACAGCTAAGACTCAACCATGTAAACCTTGAATCTTGTGATAAGTTTTGTTTCTCCAGTTAGGCTTTTCTTTTGCAGTCTCCCAATGTTTGTCAATCTTTCTATTCTACCTTAATCCCTATAAGCAGGAATAAACTGGTCTGTCAAGCTGGTGTGAAGGAGCAGGAAATTGGAAAGAAATTATAAGTTTGAATAACATTTGGATCCAAAGAAGCAAATAAGCTTCCACCACTATGGCCAAGTGGCATGATTACCTTTTAATTATGTTGCCATGGAGTGTTTATCATTCTGCTATGTGGTATGAACGTTAGCCAATTATAGTTAACACACCTGAGCTCCTGATGCTTCCCATTGCCATAGAAGAGATACCAAAGGCAAGTCAATAAAATTCAGAACCATGTTGACAGATCAATGCATAGTAAACATAAAATTCTAAAGTTACTATAGTGTAATTTAATAATGACAGAAGGGCAGGAAGCTGAAACCAACAGACTTTCTCAGTCTCTGTAATTTAACTTGTTGCTTTATGATGAACTTCTCACCAGTGCTTCCAAACCTCAGAGAAATTAGGAGGGCTAAGGCTCTGAGCTCAGCTCTGAACTCGCTAACATCCAGGACCATCTGAGATGCACTGGGGTATCAAGAAATCTTCACTGGAATGGCAGAGTTAGTGGGAGACTCAAAACTGTCCAGGATAACAATTGAAACTCTTAAATCTCTCATAGATTCTGTCGTATCTACCATTCCAGAACAGACTTCTGAGTAACGTAAGGTATGGCACCTTTAATACTACACCTATCATCTACATTAAATTCTTAATTTAGAGACAATGACATAAAATTTCAGTTTTCTGAATATCCGTGTCTAAATTCAGCACACGTATCTGTATGTCCATTGTAATTTACAGAAGCTTCACTAAACTGCATAAGTATAGGCATCCCATAGTAATTAAGATGCTCTTGGGTTTTGCACCTCATTTCCCACCTATAGGTCCTTTGTCACACCTGGCAATGCTGTGAGGATACATGTTCCAACCCAAAAGACCCTAAATGGTCATGCAACTGAGCTGATACCTCAAAAAACTATTGAGTACAAACAACAGTTTTTCAGGTCACTGCAAGGTTTCCACCTCTGGTTAGCTGTAATCTTTCTAGACTCAGTTCCTTGCTGCTCTGTCTTAGTTGCATGGTTCACTGTTACTTCTGATGTGATGGTTTTCTGTCTCCTGTTGGACTGGAGCATTGCATTGCCAGGTCTCCCATTCAGAAATAATCATGCTTACCAAGGGCATTTCCCTACATTTATCTATATTTATTCTTTTATTAGGGATTTTTCTGATCACTGTTTCAGAGATAGAATTAACTGGTTTTCAAATCTTGATCAGGACACAGAGAGGGAAATCCTGGGGAAAAGAAGTCTGTGAGAGTTTTGGAACAGGCATCTGAAGACAGGGGTAGCTGAGAGAAAACACAGATGCAGTGAAGGAATTTAGAAGAGGGGAACTGGAGCTTAAATGCCAACACTAAATATCTGGTGATTCCTTTTCATCTATGCCTTAATATGAATATTACATATAAGCAAATGAATGGATTTATTCTTGAATATTTTTTCTCCCATGCTTGCTGAAGACTTTTTGTGAATGTATTTTTATGAAAAGGACTTTTGGACACAGACTATAAACAACTTACGCTCCATCTACAAATTAACAGACAAATATTGGGAACATGCTTGATACTCATTTAAGTGACATGCCATGATGTAAACTGAGATTTCTCTAATGTGCTTAGTTAAGTGTAAAAGCTGGGAGCAGATTTTAAACACAAGAACAAGCAGACACACTGGCATAGCTAGGGACAGTTTCTGACTGTCAGAGAGCCTGTATTGCAGTATTCCTAGAAAGTTAGTTCTGAAGCTTAAATAGTCTTTCAGTAAAGCCATGCTGAGTTGTCAGACATGTTCTTAGCAAGAACACAAAGTATGGGTATGGCAACACTCTCAGGCTCTTCTAGAAGCAACAGTCAAAGGCTGTCAGAACTCTGAAGACTCAGTTGTTATCCTAAATTATGTTGCTGATTCAGCATTTGTGACATATTCCAGTCTTTTCACCTCGCTGTGTCTTCTCTGCTCAGAAGGACACTGGTTTTTAGCAGCAGTCATTGGGCAGCATGCATGAGCAAAACTGAAGATTTTCCACGGAAATTTTCCTTCTGCTAAAATAAAAGGTTCTTTTTCTTGTCTGTACCAAAAAATAACCTTGACCTTTTTCAAAGTGTATGTAGAGCAAAACTTCTGAGATCTCTTTTATCACTCATCATGTGTTAATATATGGGCTCACCTGTTTTTGTTGAGTTAATATTTACGTTAAATACATGCATTATAGACCTCCATTCATCCAGTACTACTTCCAGTTGCAAATCATAAATCAGGATATGGACCTAAGGATTTGAATTTTGTAATAAAAGGCAAGAAATGAGAATCTCTTCCATTCCATAAGGTATCTTTTTCTAGTCCAGGTCAAGTTGTGCTAGTAAAATCTGTTCTGAATTGTACTATAGCAGCATTTTCGCTGTTCTGAGACATGGCTGTCCTTCAGATAATAGCTTGCTATCAACAAGGAAATAAATCTGTAATAGTGCAACACTGTTCAGATAATAGGCATCAGAAAAGAGAAGAAAGTTTGTATAAAAGTGTCACCCAATATGACATTCTATAGGGATTTGGTATAAAAAATTGTCTGTGGAAAATAATCTAGTCTTGTTGACCACATACAAAGCTACTTGTTCCAAAAATTTATTTCTCATTTCCAGAAATTATTGTAGAGATTTTCATTATTTTTCACAACTGTAGTGCATTTAAGCATCAACAACTGTCACTGACAATGGTGTATTTTCCTCTGCACTATTTTAGCTATGATCCAGAAATTCTTTGCTTCACATCCAAATTAATCAGGACATGGTATTTAGTTTGTTGTTTTTTTCTAGTTTCATAAATTATTTTAAATCTCTGACTGATAAGCAATTCACAGAGCTGTAGCAGCCAAGCAAAATAAATAGCTGTATGTCCATTAGAATGTAAATTAACTCATTACTATGCCAGCTTCTGACCTTTTCCGATGGCTGTATTCATGCTAACAAAGACTCTTTGCTATTCATGAAAGTGAAAACTTAGTGGTAGCTTGAGATTCTCTGGTGTATTTTAGAGGAAAATCTCATAGACACAGGTGACTGGTGAGGTCCTAGCTTGAACAACAAGTACTTCTACATTCATGACTTTGAATAGCTATTCTTTTTCTAATTATTTGTGAAGATCTGAATATTATTGAAAAATTGTTGCTTAAGAAGGCTAGGTCAGTGAAACTTCGTGAAGTGCACACAAAGTGCTTCTATGCATAAAAAGCTGAATGTTGATTTAGTACCTGATCTCACAGTCAATTAAGTTTTTGTATCAGTTCTACAGACTTCAGTAAGATGAGATCAGGTTTAATTTCCCCAGGTACTCCACTACCTCCACCTCATTTCTGACAAACTTCTCTGTCTTGCACTTTGTGCTACTCATTGAGAAATCTGAAAGTTTGAAAGGAAGAAATATAGACTTGGACTCATGATAACTCCAAGTCCCCTAGAGAAGAGATGAGCCACAGAAGGTGCTACCCCAATGGGATCTAAAAATCCAGATGGCATTCCTGTGAACTGTGTCTGCTCTTTGCCTTGCACCTTCATAGAGTGTTTGATTGTCTGTGATGAGGAATGTTTTCATTCTTTGATGTCACTTTTCACAGGTTTAGGAGGCCAAAGAGTGAAAAATAGTTCTGATTTGGACTGGAGCACTATTTCTATCACAGTCTCACTTGGGTAGAGATCATGAGCAATGGAGTAGTGGAGCACAAAGCAAAAAGACACCCACAAGCAACTACTGAAGATCAGTTTGTACCATTGAGAGTTTCTTTCAGGCAAAACTGTTTATTAACATCTGGGCATATGTATGTACCCCTAAAGAAGGCAAAGGCATTTCACAGTTTTATTAATATGAATCTGTATTTGATATAACTGATGACTGTAAGCAGCCTTCATCTCAGTGCAGCACAGCTCTACACCTGTTATTTGCCATGCTGCCAGTATGTAGCCTACTGCAAGGGAAAAGACACTGGGTCTAACCGTGTATTATGTTGTGGGCCTGATGAAACATGATGGGTCATTCATCTCACTCTGATGTGGGATGTGTTGATTTTTGACCCATTGCATCAGGTGCCATCCCAGCCAAAGACCAAATGGATCCTCCACAGCATGGCACCGTCACTCTGAAGGACAGCTGACAACAGGACTAGATAACTATGCTTGAAGAGCTAGAGCTTCTAGTCTTCTTACACCTACTCCTTATTTCAAGGTAAATTAACTTTTCATTGTTGCTGGAGTAAGAGCTCAGCCCTTAAACCTATTTGAAAAAGATGGACCTTTGAAAAAGTACTGTGTGGTAATGATTGATTTTATTAGAAACAGGACTACCAATTGCCATTCCCTATACATCATCTGAATTTTAAATATGACATGACCAATTCAAATGTTTCATCATCTGCTTGTTTTCATAAGTATTATTTCCATCTGTTTCGATTCATTGTTTCCTTTTAGATTTAGTTTACTACAAAAATGTTTACTACTATACATAAAATAATTGAATTTACTTGTTCTCATTGATAAGGTTTGTTTTTTTGAAGAGGGGGAAATGTTTGAAGAATAATTGAATTAATGTTATGTATTTGTTTTCTGTACTCACAAAAAAACCCCAACATCTTCTCTCCCACCAGTATTTTTGGAATGTTAGCTGGGGGATATTTTGCATCTTAATGAGGGAGCCCAATTGCAGCTTGAGTTCTGTGCACCTAATCCAACCACACCTAGCAGAGCTCAACAAAGGGTAAACATACAGAAGGAGAAAACAGATGTAGCATGAATGTTCCCTGCATCCTACTAACGGTGTACACAATGAGTCTGAAATCTCAGAGAATTTGTCCACTGTCACATCCATTTGAAGTTAATGGGTATTTGACACCTCTGGAGCTGAGGCCTCAGTATAGACATCTCAGAGATCCCAGTAGGAGAAAGAAAAAGCACCAAAAAAAATAAATAATCTGCTGTTACAGTAAATTCATACAGTAACTTTTCTAGAAAGGAAAACTCTTGCTGAAGTAAAATGTTGTCACATGGACATTGAAAAGATGCCTATGGAGTCAGTTAATGCTCTGGGAGTGCTTATCAGCCATCTGTTCATTGACTTCCAAGCACCTACATGAGAAAGGTCTGTGCAGTGCCTGGGACAGCTTTGCTCAGGAAGCCATATGCAACAAGGCTTTTATAGCACCAAAAACCCCAAGAAGCCTAGTGAAAGCTAATGGGTAAAACACTTGCTGTATCATCAGCGCGACAAGTGATGTGGAGGGTAGTTGACTTGCCCGGAACGTTGCTTTGGATTAAAAGGCTTTGATGCTGTTGAGTTCCTCCCTGCAGCACTACCACATGCTGTCACTGCAGAAATTAAACTGTTCCCAGGCTTCAGCTTAGTTATACATACACATCTGCCACAGAGCTGAACATCACTAAAGGCCCTGTGGTTTAGCAATACCTACATTAGTTACTCATGATTTTACAAGGTTTTATGTATTTTTCCAGGAATCAATATAAAACAGTGAGGAAAATTGAGATGGAAATGTAGTAAAAAACCATTCACATGGTAGCAGACTAATAACCAAAGTCTGGTTTTGTATTACTGACAAAAAAACCAAATCAAACCAAACCAATCAGGACTCTGTCTTGCAAATGCTCTAAGTCTTATCTAATAAACTGCTTTTAGAAAACTAAACTTTCCAACAATAAATACTGGCTGAAGTGTAAGGCATCCAGAATCTGTAAGCATATTTTATGGCAAAAACTTACTGAAATTTGTATATAAGTAGGAATACATACAATGAGTGTGATGTGATTTGTCTTTTGTTATAGGATATCTTCATCGAAAAGGAGAATTACAGTAAACTGAAGCTGGAATTTGCCTTGATCTGAAAAAAAGAAAAAATATTTTTCCCCAAAATCCATTTGAATTCAAAATCTGATTTCAATTACTGGTGTTTTTTAGTAAAGTCACAACATAGAAACCATCACAGCTCTGATTTCCAGGGAAGCTCATTTTGGAAGGTGGTAAATATAATTTTAAAAGCAATGTCAAAAATCATTTTCCTTATGATGCTTTATGAGAAAATGTAATTCTGATTTTTAAAAAGCATATGCTTGTTACTGTACCTCAGCTTATTTACTTAAAATGAAACAATTCAAATTTCAATAAAGATGTTGGCCACCAGCTGCTGTACCTTATTAGAGTTTAAATGGCCAACATTGAAAAATAAATCATTATATTCTCAAAACTAACTTTGGAGAAGTATGAGGTTATGTATTTTATGCCCGCATGCTTACACGTTACGTTACATTACACTGGGTGGTGACCATAGTATTTTCCTGCTAGCATCTGGCTGAGTGGTGGTGGTTGCTCTTTGACATAAGCCAGCAGCCCCGCTCTTCTTTCAGAAACTACTTCTAATTAATGTACTGTTGCCTTTACAAGGAGTGTTAATAGAGACTTATTTAAAACTAATAGGAATATATGTGAGTCTTCAGAAAGTGAGCCATGGCTTATGTGGTGAAGCTATTGCGAGAAGGGCTGGTTGTCAGGCATGTGGGTGAGCAGAAAGCCACTCATGGGAAGAACAGGCTGCATGAAGTATTTTTAGGTCAAGCTAAGGTGACTTTTATTATTTCAAATTTTAAAAGTGTGTGTGAATATGGGGGTGAGGGTGTTTGTATGTATATAATATTCTCAGCTACTCATGTTTTTATATAAGATACCACAAGTAGGAGGTTGAGAGTTTGAGGAGGGAGAAATGGAAATCTGGAAGTGTGTAAGAAGTTTATAAGATCTTATCCAGTATGTGTGCCTAGTTAGATGTTAGTTGATTTAAAGGTTAAGCAATATTAGTACTGTATTAATACTCAACAGAAGTTGAAAGCTGCACTCTTTGGAGAACAAATTTCAGGTTTTGCATCTAAACCAGAGCTGAACTGATGCCAGTCTGCCAGTGGCTGTGACTCAGGTGGGATCCCACTGTCTCTGGTGGGGAATACTCACACCATGTAATGAATCAGCACCACGTTGTCAAGGGAAAATGTGGTGTTGTGAAGATTAAGATATACTCTCAGGTGAGCTTTCAAGCCTCAATTTTCTACATGTAGAGGATTCAGTCCTGTATACAGAACAATATTTAAAGCTGAAAATTAGAAGGGAGCCTGTAGAATACAGAGTAAACTGCATTTTACTTTTATGCTTTTTCATGTGAAGTTTCTGTTACACTTACAATGTACCACGTATGCATTACACTCTTGAATTCTTGAATTTGCTGCAATGGTTGTGTGTATTTAAATACCAGTGATAATTCTGGACTTGTTTGGTTCACAACAATTAATCTATAATCAATCTTATGTTCAATAACTGATAATGCCTACATTGTCTGAAGGTCAGTTTTTTTCAGATGGGGAAAGAGGATGTTTGGTTTGGCTGAGAATATAGATGTTAAATAAGGTAACATTACAGTTACCATGAAGTATATGAGATATAAGACAGGGTTTGCTCCATGGAACTAGGCCTTCATTTATATAGTCTAGCACATAGTCTTTTATACAGGTGAGAGACCATCTCATCTTCCATGAGGTCTTGATCTAATAGCTGAATTTAAATCTGAAGAATGGATTTAATATCAGTTCCAAGGTTTGTTACCTTTGGAGATTTTTGCTTCTAACACACTTTTATACACATATGGATATCCAATACTTTTTTTAAATCTTGTTTTGGATCTTTTTGCTACCATAGCATCCTTATTCATTAGTTTTCTTAACATAATTTCATGCTATGTGAATAAATACTGCCTTTTATTTGTTTTGCGTGTAGATGCTGTCATTTGTATGTTGCAGTCTGTGCCAGTAGCCTCCAAGCTAAATATAAGTCCATGTTCTCCTTGTTTGGGTGAATAATTGAATTTTTTTAATTGTGTTTTGTTGGGTTTTTTAAATCTTCACTTGATACATATATATGTCATTATTTATTTGATTTATGAACACTTATTACATTTTTAATTTATAGTAAATCTTTCTGTTAACTCCAGCAAAACATATTTTTAGGTGGAGACAGTAAATAAATAGGAAAAAATGACCTTTCATTTTGACCTGGAGTAAATTTTGCTGACAATAAGTTATGGGAGGCGCACCAGTACCAATGGGGAGGGAGTGTTACCTCTACTAGTATTTTCCAAACACCAAGTGAGAACAGTAAGTTACTTGAGTTACCTTTCAGTAAATCTCCTTGCAAGTTTCAAGTCTTTAGCTCCAAAGGGAAGAATGCTTTTTAACTTTCACTCTTATTAGCTGTACAGAACAATAGCAGGTAATAAAAATGTAGCCATCTGCCATCCAAGAAGTCATTAAAGAAGTTTCTACTTTAGAAACTTTAATACTGAAGGTGATGTACAAGCCAGATCGATACAGGATGCCTGTTATCTCAGCTTGAATTTGCAGATGGAAAGAAATCTGTCTACTTGTTAATATAGCAGTTGTTATCTGGACACTGTAGAGTCAGTTAACATAAACCTTTCCGGAGTTACTTTTCCCAATACACTTTTTTGTTTAAAAGCACTATGAACTTATACATCATCATTACAAAACAACCAGTGTTTCCCTGCAAACGTCGCAAGTAATTTTTCACTCCAAAATTTCTTCAGTCTAAATTAATTGCTGTTTGTTCGGGGTCCTTTTAATTTGCCTTTTTTATTTCTACTATAGGGACCTTAAAGTATTGCTTATCTCTCATCAGAGGTGTACAGTGGAAAAAAAGAGCCCTGGCTCTGCATGATGGCTTCTACGATCAATAGGAATAAAAGCATATCATGGCAGAAAAAATTACCTCATTAACACAGAATTCTAGGAACCTTAGATACTATATACAAATGTTAATTCCTCTTGTGATTTGGCTGTAGAAAGATACTTTCCTTAGTGTCCTCGTGATTTTAACTTTTGTTCTAGACTCAACTTAGAAAAAGAAATAATGAAGTCAATGCTACTCTTACAGCTTACTTCATTTTTTGAACAAAAGAGTGGCCTTCTATTAGAGGTCTCAGTTTAAGCCTCACGTCTGTTTCTAAAAAATCAAAATCTTTGATATATAGCTTTTAATCTTACTTAGGAAGATCCACAAACTTTTTTTTTTACCTATTATTAAACTGAGAATGAGTTTTTTAATGAAAGCTGTGCTGAAAGCTGGTATTTTAAAAAATGTGACCCAATATCCTTTGAAATGCTTCTTGTTATTTAATATTTTGTAAGTTTTTTAACATTGTTTACAATAAGCATTTCAAATTATCTCCTTTTATGAAAAAGACATGTCTGGGTTTTTAAACATTTGCAAGATACAGTATTTGATATTCATAAAAGTCACTAAAGCAAGTCATCAGTTATTCAATAATCAAGGAAATGGAGGTAATTAGTTGTGTAGTATTCATGTCCGACCATGTGCGAACTATGACAAAAAACCAGGACAGTATCAAAGCAAGCAAACCTCCCAAGATGTTACCTTATCTAGACTGATGAAACAGTTCTTTTTCTCCAGGCTTTTCTTCTAAAAAAATCTCTTGTATTATTAGGTTTTGTTGATGGGCTGTTCTGAATTGCTTCTTCTTAAAGGTGCGACTGCATTTGACACATCAATACCAGGTCATTTGGTGTTTTATCCAATGTCCACCGAGACATTTGGAAGTCCTTTTGTTTAGTTCTTTTAATTTCAACCTAAACCCATGCTGTTTGTAAAGTATGGCAATGATCTCAATAGTTCCACTTGCACATATATATATACATATAAGCATATATATATATTTGCATATATTTTTTCTTAGAAATTTTCCCCCATGGTTTGTGTTTTCACCCTTTGTGTGTAGAGAATTTTCATATACATCAATATTAGCTGCAGACCTGAATGAGAATGGGAGCATAAACACCACTTAGCCTCCACTCTTTATGTATCAGAAAAATCTGCTAATGTTATTTTTTGTTTATTTCAGGTTTCTTTTCTCCATGGAAAACTCCAAAGCCTGTAAGTTCCCTTTCAAAATTACACACATTGAGTTCATAAGTTAGCTCTCATTCAAAGCAAATTTCTGTAGACTTCATCTAAATCTCCTGTTCCCAGCTCATGAGACTCCTCTCAGCAGTGTCCCAGCTCTTGGTGAGACATCATGGGTGGCCTCACTAATAAGGTCTGCAGATCTGTTGACTTGGAGTCTGCCAGCAAAGGTCTGGAGATAGGAATATCTCAATATTAAGATGGGTGTCAAGAACTAGAAATACAGTGGCTCAATAATGAGGGGCATGAAGGAGAAGGCAGTAGAAGGACCCAGCAATGAGGACAGTCTAGTTGGCTTCCTATATCTGTCAATCTCATTGAAATGGACAACGTGCACTTTTTCTGGTTTACAAGTGGCTTAAACTTAACATCCTTAAAGTGATTGTTATTCTTTCTTGTATTAGTATATCTAGAGCTGAAAATAGGGACACTTCAAGGGAGAGCTTGGCCTAGATAACTTACTGAGGTGCCTACTAACCAACATTTCTGTGTTTCTGTTTTTGACATTAAATCCCGAGGTATGAAGACATTTCCTACTGTTAGACTGCAAGCAATGACTGTATTTATACTTCTGACACCACATTATATCATTTTTTGAAGTTGTAACAGAACTTTAAGAAGTGTTTCACAGTATAAAAAGAAACCATAGAGTACTATTTTGGGGTTTTGTCACGGTTTAGGGTCAGGGCAGCCCCTTAGACCTATAACAGACGCTCTCTGTTAACCCCCCTCCCTCCCCAAA